>CM076580.1:324338720-324603342 GCA_034641835.2 Pinus albicaulis
CCCTCTTTAAGAATTAAAAAAGCTAAATAAAAAACCTTTCATTGTTCCAAGTTGGCAATGAAAACCTTGCTGAAATGGAGTTTATATAACCCAAAAAAACTCATAGACGTCTCTCATGTTTTCGCTTTAAATGCACAGTAGTTTAAATATATTGTAAATACGTTTAATCTAAAATGCAGGGTTTTAAGTGTTATTAAATTATTAATAAGTTTTTAAGTGTTATTATATTGTTAATATTTATTAGTTGATTTTTATGAAAATTAATAATTTTGTTTAATATTGTGAAATTTTTATTGATTTAAAAAAAAATGTATTTTGATTATTTATCCAAATTAAAAATTAAGTTTTTTTTTTAATGATATAATTGATTATTGGATAATAAATCTAAGTGTAAAGCCTCTACAATTTGTGGTTTTTGTATTTCAAGGCATTGCATTACAATATCGTTCTCGAATATGCCTCTTCCCATTATAACTTATGTGCACACTACCTTTAAAGAATAATTAATTGTAAAATATGTCTCTTTCCATTACAAACTATGTGCACACTACCTCTAAGGAATAATTAATTGTAAAATATATCTTTTTCCATTTTAAACTATGTGCACACTACCTCTAAGGAATAATTACAATTAGGCTGCATGCAATGATAGGTTTGTTCCCTTCAAACCCCATTCCAAGAAAAAATGAATAAAAAGAAGTGAAATTTTTTTTAGGCACCATCTATTAAGAAATCATCCATGGGTCTCACACTTCTAAGGTCACTCATACATATTGTTATATACTTTCATGTACAAAAGGTTGAAGAGGAAATAAGTATAGAAAATCTGTTTCCTAACACATATAGAACCTAGGAGAAGAAGTTTAATCTCATAAAAAATCAATACGAAAGTACTAAAGTCTTACCTTGAAATCATGGGAGAAACACTACATTGAACCCTAGTTAAATACATAAATAAAAATCTCATTCAATGCCTACTTGGATCTTTCCACCTCATTCCTTTTTTCTCAGAGTCTCAACATTTTTGTAATCTCCTCTCTCTTTGATATGACTCTCTCATACGACTATGTCAATGTGAACCACAACATATACTTCACAATATTGTACTAGAATGAGTTCAATAGATTGAACACCACTACAAGAGAGATAACATATGAGGAATTGAGGTGGGATAGCTTTGGAATGAAGAAAATGTATTCACCATCATTAAAGATATGCAAATCAATATGTTCGTTGACTTCCAAGAGTGTGAAAATTGGACCTCCATTATTTGGGCTATTGATCTAGGTGGATATTGGTGTCCACCCACCTATTCCATTTGGACCCCGACCATTGGTTCTTTCAGTTTTTCAGCTTCAACACAACTTACTATTTTTAGGAGTTTTTCGAGTCTTGAAATTCCAGAGCCATTTTGAGGCCCCAAACGACGTTTTTTGGGAAAATCGAGAGAAACATGAAAGTTCCTTCGATGTTGCTCACGTCAAAAGTTGTATTCCTTGGATAGATCTTTCCAACGAAGTATTGAGCACGTCAAATGAAGATCGTATGCCAAAGTTATGTCCCCGGCAATATTGATGTAACAATTTACCCAAAAGGGGCCCTAATCTTTGGTGCTTCATCTCCTAGAGTTAGGTTTTTGGATGTTTAGGGTTTTCTATTATTTATCAACAATAAATAGGCCTTGAGCCTCATTGTAACATAGTTCAAAGGCCTGTAGCCGCCACATCTCTTCTCAGAGATAAGCTACCAGCGCCCTAGCTAGTTTATTTCCATTATGTTTGTAAACATATTTCTGTTATTTGATATTAATGAAATGAAGTTTTATTTCTGTTGCATCTCTGTGTTTATGTTCATTTATGTATATTATTGTGTTCCTGCATAAATCTGGATTAGCTATAGTGATCCTCCTTTTAGGATTGGGATATAGGAACTGTTTCCACAAAATAGACCATGTTTAGTGAAAGTAAGCTTATGGAAACAATGAGAAAGGGTTTCCTTTGTCACCCTAGAAACCTTCCTCCTACCTTTTAGTGTGATTTAAACCACAATGAAGGATTACCTATGCGACCAATAAAGTATTATAATACTAGGGCTCCAGGTGACATATTTTGAAGGTTTAAAGATAGATAGACGGCTTGGTGGGGCTAAACATGACCAAGATATTTGAGGCTAATGTTCAACCTATCTAATTTTCGACCAATGAAAAGGTTTTGATAAGTTACGGTTTGAATAATATTTAATATTAGGGCATGTAATGGCATAAGATATCCTTATAAAAACCCTACAAATGGTATTCAGTAAAAAAGGGACAAGGGTTCCCAATAAAAGCTAAGGGTGAGGCAAGAAATAAGGTCTTAGTGCTCTTATATGTATATAAAAAACAATAAATTAAGGTGAAATTAGCCCTATTGGGGAATGAAAGATAATATATAATGTTTTATTTTTCCTTTATAGTATTTAGATAGAATGATATATTATTTAGAGCCACTGTCATGCAATATAACAACACTTTACACATAATTTCCACCTAAAAACCTACCAGCTACCTAGTTGTCTAGGAGAGAGAAAATTTAAGAAAATTTAATTTAATTTAAGGTTCACAAAGAGACTTATAGACCAGTTCCTTAAGCTACAAGGGAAAATTGATTGTTAATTGATCAAAATACCAATGAATTATTATGATGTAGTAAGGAGGGATATTATAGAAATTCCATTTCTAAAACCCTAAGTATTTTTATCGTGAGGGGAAACATTAATTATAAGGTTTGCATACCAAAATTTTCCTTATATGAAGAGGAAAAATTTACATGCAAATGTGAAGCAATGTTTCATAAATAATAAGCATTTATACATGGAATAATAAAAGCCCTACTTTGAACATTTAAAGCATGAAAAATATCAATAATACAAAATAAGCTTACACAATCTTCCACAATAAAACTTCTTTGAACCTCAGAGTAATGTCTCTAAGTAAAAAATGCATTCAAGAAAAAGTCACACCATAAAAGATCACATTATGGCCAAGTAGTGAATAAGAAAGCTAGTTCGCACTCATTTTATATAGGCCAAATTCAGATTTCTGATGATGGAATGAGAACTCAGAGGAAGGCTCTATTTATATGAGCCTTATCCCACTAAATCTACAAATAGAATTACTAAAATAGATAGAAAAAATTCATTTTTGAGGATTCTGCAAGACAGAGGTTACCAACCAGCCTCATAGCTCAATAATATGATGCATATTTAAATAAAATCCACACATGTGGGAATAAATGCTCCAATAGTATTATGTCATCCTACAAGTGAGCTCATTAAGCCCTTAAGATGTCAAACAAGGGCTAAGTAATGATCCAAACTCTAAGAAGTTTCTCAAAGATAATTTTCAAGCTATCAAAGGTATTCATTCTAACACATCATTCCCAAAATATCCCTACAATACACACATAAGAGGAAAAGGAGTAACATGACACTAATTATCTCAATCCTCTGGATTTCCAAGGTGATGTACAAGCTCTCCCTTCTCATCTCAAGGATGGAAATCAACATATAGGTTCTAGATCAAGTTAGTCCCATCAAACAATGTTAACACCAACCTTGCAGCATCCTAAATCCACTTGGCACATCATAAATACCTCTAAGACTAGCATCATGGCCTTGATATTTAGAAATCTCGAGATCCCTCAAGGTGTCAAGAATATGTGAAGTCCTCAAATATCCCAACACTCTACTCTAACATGGAAATGTTGAACTGTCAAATTCAATCTCTCTCTCAACCTCCCTCTCTCTCTCTCCCCCTCCATTGGATAGTATGGCTTTCACTGCTTTGATGAGGAGATGGATCAATAACCTCTAGAATCCTTTATTGTTGTGCTATGGACCAACTAAAAAAATATCCTCAAGATCAAGTGTAATTGATAACTAGTAGGTAGATGAAACCATGGATGCATCATAGTGGACCATACTTTATGTTAGGGGCACACACAATAATTCTCACAAAGACCACCTTCACATATCTAACCAAACCAAGTCTTGTATAGATATTCCCCTTCTTATTATTAGAATGTCTAGATGGATAAAGACATCACATGCTTCTATCCCCCAAGGTAAACTGATATGTCCTAGGTTTACCCATCAATCCATAGGTGCATGTGTATATGGTGGCAATAGAGTGGGCATGACTTCACGGTAAGGTCTCATAGCTAGGTGTCTAGCTAATGGAGGTTAAACATTCTGAGTGTATAGATGTATGGGGGGAGAGATCATGATTGAAAGACTTACACTTTTCCTTGGATCACTTTTTCCACCCCTCTAGTTTGCATTTTACTTATTTATCATAATTCTTTGATGTAGGTACATAACTCAAGAGCCCACACTTGCATTTGAGAGATTTAGCATTTGTTGACCCTTAATAATGAAGCATTCTATTACTCATTACGTTAGGACAATACAAGGGTTATTTTTTTATTTTTATATAAAGCATTAAGTGCTCTATGAATTGGGCGATGGGTAATGAGGGTGGTAGAGATCATGCTAGGATTTTGCCCATTTATTAATTTTGTCCTAGCCATATTTGACATTTTATATTTTTATTTCATTGTGGATTTTTTTTTCTTTTATCTTTCGTTTAGCTACATCAAGCTCTAGGGAAATGTTTTCCAACTTAGATTCATGGAATAAGATAACAATATGCCAATCCCCATGACCAATGACCAGAAGTTTAAAGAATTGACATGGAATAGAGTGAATGATAGAAAGTAATAAGTGTGGAATATCATGGGAAAGCTACCTAAATGAGAGCATCCCAAGTAGTGTCATTCCTATAACCCCAAGGTCTCAATGGAGGTGCCACTAGACTAAGATCAAATGATAAATCTAGAGGTGAAGTGATATAACAAGAATACATACAATATCGGTCAATCTTATGAATCATGTATCGATTCATATTAGTATGCCCTAGAATAATAAGTAAAAGGACATAATTGCAAAATAGTTAAAGTACCTATGGATGGATGACTGGCCTTCTTTCAAGGATGAAAGCTTGATAGGAGAAAAAAAATATGACTAGAGCATATAAGTGGTGGGTCTGTGACATGATGTCAAGCACAAATAAATAGCGATAACTATCTATTCAGGGAGAAGAAAAATTTCTCCTATGGGTTATCCACCTTTTTAGTGAATAATAGGAACCACAGAGGATTGTTGTAAATGTTCCATTTATCATGTTTGAATCCTTCATTGAAGTTCCTTCCTAAGGAGAGGTGGATGTGCTTATTATGTGATACAGATAAAGAAGGGAGAAATTATAGATGCCTCACCTTAGGGAGAGTAAGGTTGTGCACATAATGGCAAGACAAAGGATTCATTGATCTAAAGTGTGGCATTTTCAAATTGAGAGGTAAGGGATGGGGTTTTAGGGGATTATTGTTTCATCTAAAATGTGGGCTATTTAGAATGAGAATTAATGTATTAGGATTCAATGGGAAACATTTTTTAATTGAGGGAATGGAAATTGAAATGTTCTAGAAAGAGAAAAATGATCTTACTACATTCATATTCATGGATAAATATTTAGGTTTTTATATGATATGAACATCATTTTATGTATAGGGTGAAATATAATTTTATAACAATATTTAGCTATAAGCCAAAGAACCAAAAGCATTCATTTAAAATCTATGCATATCTTGAATGATCAAAATAAGAAATACGATCTACTCGTTCCAGCAAAAATAGTTGCAAGTCTTCAACTTATTGTTTACGAGGACAACCTTTTACAAACTTACAACGTGTGCCAAAAGTTGGGGTGACAAATGACGCTTGGCAAAAAGGACATATAAAAGAAAGTTGGCCTTTAGGGTAACAAAAAAAAAAGAGGACCCATCCCATCCCAGTAAGAAAAATCAAAAGCCCCAGCCCCCTCCAAATACGGATGGCTCGGCAATCCCGACTATCAAGCCAAAACAAAATGCAAGAAAGTCGAAGTAGGATGTTGAGACGCGGCGTAGTTCATCCGATGAATGAAGCAGGCCAGGAAGAACAAAATTACATTCACCAATCAACAAAAAAGGGTAATTCAAAGACCTTCCAACCATCAATCAACAAAATAAAAAAGGTAATACAAAGACCTTCCAACCTTCAAGTCGAGGGGGTACTCATAAGCTGCCATATTGAGCATTGATTCTCTGCAATAATACAAACATCACATAAATTTCGTTGCCGTTAGTTTTCTATTCTTCACTTAAATCTTAAGTCATATCGTTGAAATAAGTCATATCATTCTTTCAATATGTTTTATTAAAAATTTCGTTTATAAATTGGTTAAGTTTAAAAATGATGTATTTTGAAATTTTTATAATATAAATATTTTATATTAATTAATAAATATAAACCTATTAATATAGTTTTTAATTGATTACTCTATAAAATTAATTAATATTCCTATATATAATAAATTCTTATATATTAGATTGTTAGTAGGTATTTTCAAATACATTACTTAACATTATGTTATAATATTCTATGATTTTATGTATAATTACTTGTATACATAAAAATTGTGTATCAAGGAGGTGAAAACATATGGAAAATTATATATATATATACATATATATATAGTCTCTAATAATTTTTTAATAATTATGTGACATTTTTAATCATCCAGATTCACTACAATGCAAACATTATTAATGGCAATAAAGAAAATAAAATAAGAGGTCCAAGTCCTACTCATTTTATATGTATTTGATGAAAATATGTTTAAAATTGTTGAATCTGATCCTAGTAAACTCGGTTGGGGAGGAGTTCTTAAGAAAAATAAAGAAGGTGATGAGCAAATTATAAAATTTTCTTTAGGAGTTTGGAATCCAGCTGAGAAAAATTATTCTACAATTGAGAAAGAGATCAAAGCATCCTCAAACTGCATTGACAAATTTGATATCCATCTGATTAAAAAAATATTCATTTTAAGAACATATGCTTTTCTTGTGAAAACGATCCCGACAAAGGATATTAAAAAAGTTGGAGAAGAAAAATCTATAAGATGGTAGGCCATGTTCTCCAATTTTGATTTTGATATTGAACACATTAAGGGTATCACTAATAGCATTCCAGATTTTCTTAGCGGAGAAAATCTCCAAGGGCCAATACACCTCATGCATATTGTTACAAAATGGGATGTCCAACACAACAAATGTTTTTACACAGAAATCTCAGACTCCACCCGATGGCAAGATTATACAAATAATTGGAATCCAAATTGGAAGTTACGAAACACACAAGTGTTAAATGTAAATCTCCAACCACATGGAGACCTTGAACATCTAGTTCCAGAAAGAAAAATATATCCAAATCCAAGCCAATGGATTTTTGACATGGTATACAACCATTCCAAAATATTAGCATATGAAGCACAAACGACATTGACCCTTCACTTCAAAGACTTAATCGATGTTGGGCAAGAAGAAAGAAATCAGTTCCATATTTATCACAAATATTTTGTGATAAATCGAGCAAGAGATCCATATTTTAGTCTAAAAATGTTATGGCCACATCATGAACCTGCTCTAGTCTTTCTTGGGACTCTGTACAATTTTTCTCCATATAAAAACTTATGGTGGAATCTGCTTTACAGAGATAAACCAAGATGTACATACTATACACTGATGAAATTTGGGTCACCATTCCTCACTCACCTTCATCATCAACCACAATGGATAACTGAATGGTGGGGAATGTTTGGTCTCAATAACTCTGCCATGGACCCACTCTTTTTTGAATCTACTTGCCAGATGGAATGTGAAAATTTTGGTATCTGCAAAAATACTGAATGCTCTCATTTACCTTATAAAACTGTCTCAGATCTCAGTAAATACTCTAACAATGAGATCCTTCTATATTTTATGACTAAACACCAACAATGGACTGTCATGACTAAAGTTAAACATCAGTTTATTTTAGGAAAACCCATGATCGTCCGTAGTATTTTCACAAACGCATGGGACACAAATATATATCGCAAGATAAGATTCTGGGACTCCACTCTATTGGGAGATACCCAATTGTATTCATTTTTCATTCCTCGTGGACCTTGTATGATAAAGGTATCCACTCTGTAATGTAATGTCTAGTCACCAGACTATGAGTGTCACCGATTTCGTGAGATTTCGATAATATCTTCATTATGTAACTTTTCCGTAGTATGAATAGTTCTGTGATATTTCGATAATATCTTCATTGTCTAAATTTTTCGTAAAATTTGAGACTCATAGCACTTCTCGGAATTCTAGTGGAATTTGATCCACATCTCAAAATTATGACGAATCATTGTACAAAAAATTATTGTCGACCATTCCTATGAGAAAATATTCCCTCATTTCCTATGAATAACAGGGTGATCTCTCATTTAGGCACCAGAGTTCTAGAGAGAATTAGAGTCTCATGGTGGAGTCAAGAATTATCTTCCTTCTCTCCATCTACGAACATTGGTTCGACTTGCTTCCATCATGAGGAAAGTTCTTCTTAGGTTTTCATAAGTCTGAGAAGCCTATGCACCAAGGCCTATAACCTTGGTGAGAAATTAAAGTGGCGAGACTTTTAGGGATTGAGTCATTCAGTTTTAGAAATCTCATAGGCAAAGTCCGCGATAAAGCCTCTAAGTTTCATCTTTCCTCAAGGTGATATACTCAGTAAAAGCCTCAACAGTGAATCTTTGATATGAAATAGGTAGTTCTTCTATGTAATCAGGACATCTGTGTAAAATATTCGAAAATATATATATAATAAGTTTTTTATTGTGAGAATCCCCTTGTTGCATGCTTGTTTTAATTCTAAGTAGAGAGAGGTTCATTTGAGGTTTTTCGGAGGTTCACCTAGAGTTGTGGGACATTGTTTTCTCATTAAGGTAGAAGGTAGCGGAAGAGCATGTTCGTTGTCAAAATTTCCTAAAGATTCGTGTATAGGTTTGTGTAAATTTTTTTTTATCTTTCTCAGAATTTGTTGATTAGCAAGCTTCATTCTTCGTCAGAGGAAGCCCTTGCAAAAATTGGTATCAGAGCCAGTAATGTCTGGTTCCCCCGGGTAATTCTATAAACACTTTCTCTCTTCAAATGGAAGCTAGAAGGAGATTCATTTCTTTACGAGAAGTACAAGATCAGGAACAAAGTATCTATAATATAGACATTACAAATCTCTTTGATAAAGGTTCAACTTCCATAATAAATTCTGTTGAAATCGAAATTATTGAAAACTCCTTTCAATTAGTCCATCCAAAGTTTATTCTGACCTTTCCATGTTCCACCTGAAAGCCACTACTCAAGTTTCCGTAAAATAATGTGTAAGCCACGTCCAAGAAAATGCAGAATCTGTTCAAAAAATCCCCTTGTTAAATCCAAAATAGCTAGAAAATGAAGCTAGGAAACACAACACTTCCTACATTCACCTTAGTTCTATATGCGTAGGAATTTTAGCCTTAGCTCATAAAGGGTAACAATTTTTCCTTAGCTACCATTCACAATATGACTCATAGCAAATATATTGATTCTATTCTTGGAGGAATTGTTGCACCTTTGTCAAATGGACCTATCTGGTTTGATTTCTATCCTAACTTTTCTGTCTATGTGTATGATGAACACATTAGAGACATACTATAGTTACAAATAAAGATGTCTGGCTTTGATATGTAGAGAAAAATAAGAAATATTTCTATCCACACTAGAGTTTGTTTCCTTCATACTAACACCCTCTATCCAGAAGTCCTGCACTCTCCTAGCCAAGAATCAAAATCAAGTGTTGTTGTTCTCATAGATGCTCACAATCAGAAGATTGAGCAGCAAACAATTAAATGGGAAGAACTAAGATTTCTTGATAACTGGGTGGTAGATATTCCTAGAATAGCCAAAACCCAAAATATAACCTCTGCAAAAATCAGAGAAGATTCTTCCTCTGTAGTTCTATCTTTTTCTCGCAGATCTACTATTCCCAGAGGAAGAATAGAACATGAAGTAACAGATTACAAGAATTCTCAACCCACTTCTTTTGAAGCATCCACCACATCGTCTTTGATTTGTACAATTTTTCCACATGTTGAATTATTTGAACATGCTCAAGTTTTAAATTTTACTCATTTAGAAGTTAAATTCCTTGCTTGCCAGTGTCTAGTCAAACTGAAAATTCTTCTACATTTGACTATAAATAAAAATTTTAATCCAAGAACTCGAGAAGCGCCATCTATTATGCTAAAAAAATCTTGTCCAAATCCTAACTGCAACGATATCTTTTTCCATCATGATGAAGTCCTTGTAATTCATGACCTCTCGTCTATGGAAAATGAAGACCCAAGGCTCACTGAGATTTTTAGAAAAATGCACCCTATTGATATGCCAAGGTATGGCCCGAGATTTCTTGAGAAGATGGATTCACTCATTCCTTCTTCTGTTTCCAAAATCATATTCCAGATGACCGCAAAGAGCCATCAAAACCTGAAATGTCAAATTCTTTTCTCTCATGAAAGGATGTCCAAAATACAAAGCTCATCTTGCCTGGATGAAAATCATGTTGAATTGTAATCTATTTTCACATCCAGATTCCAATGACTTCAATTTGACAACATCCATGGAAGAAAAACATAGCTTTTCATCCACATGGAAAGAATATAGATACTCTACAAAAACTTGGATTTCTTTCTATGAATGGAAGAAACAACAAACAAGTACAAAAATACAAATTATTTATGGAAAAAAGCTCCACCAAACACCAATCGACAGCCTCTGATTGTTAAAAAATTGAATCTTCATGAGTTTTTCCACCATATAAAGGTTTTGTGTTAGGAGAAAAGGAAAATATTGCTAGACCTGCGCCTTTGGTTTTAAGAGATGACTCTGCCATAGGCACATATGGTAGAATCCAAAAGGTCAGTGAGCAGTTAAACTGGGAAAATAATGCTCTCAAAGGTATCTCTGTACATACTTCAACTCATTTTGCACAGAAAGAGAAAATTGAGTCTCTACATGTCTCTATCAACACTGTGAATAAGAATTTGAGTGAATTTCAATTTTATGTTTCCACTCTTGAAGGTTTTGTCCATGAAAGCACTCGAGCCACAACATCTTTGTCTAACCAACTCAAATTTCAGTATGATGATATTGAAAGTGGATTCACTCAAGGACTAGATCATACCCATGGAATAGTTAAATATTTGACCTCCAAATTTGAAGAATTATCATTTTTTGCAAAAGATGAAGATATTTCCTCATCTATGCTTTTCTGGTATCCTATCTCTTTACAAACAAAAAATGTTGATAGATTTCCCCATTTGTTTCCCAAAGAAGCTGCTGAAAAAAAATTATCATCTTTTGAATCCCATCTTTTTCTAGTTTATGAACCTTTGCCAAGTCAGTTTACTAGATATATCTCCCCTGACCTCAGTGGCAACGGACGCATGCCAGAATTCCAGACATTCCAACATGACTCCCACAAAGAATGGAATGTCGATAATCTTAATTCTCGCCAAGTTAGACAGATGATTGATTAGATGTTTATTGAATAAAAACTCCTGTGCATGAAAGGTAAACCTAAAATATAATCCTTTAAAACATTGATCCAATGATTTACTGACAATATTCAGAGGTGGTGGGAAGTAGAGTCTTCTCTCAAAATTTTAGAAAAGATGGCAGAATAATTTGTGAAAGATGAGCAAGGAGATACCATATTACATGAAGACAGAAGTGTTGAAAAGTGTAACTGGGTCGGTCGTCATGTTGACTATGTAATTATGTATTTACAAGGCAAAGATAATAAAATGTAATTTTGTGTACTTTCTTCATGGGTTTCATGAGCAAGAATTTTTATTATACGTTACTAGACTTCTTCTGGATATCTATTTAGGGTTTGTTTATAAGTATAATTAGTATCATGTAAATGGAGAACCTAGTCTTCAGTAGAGTTCTCCAAGATCTTGTTATATACCTTGTGGAAGAATGAAATACAATATCTCTTTCTCAACACTGGAATCAAAATATGAAGTCAACCTATCTGCAACATTAATGTTGGCCTTCATACTGTGGAAAAGTTGTCCTAAAGACAAATTGGTCAGTCGGCCTAAAACCAACAAGAATACATTTACATATATGAGTTGCTCTACGACTCATTCGGTAAGAAGGCATTGCGGATTCCTCTGAGATAAATGCGGACAAGTCTGAGATAAGTCTGCGGATGGTTTTATAAAAGATATGTAGATTAATCTATATATATGCAGATATATATATGAACCTACAATAAAAAACTACCATAAAGTAATTTCTGACATCCAAGATTACAATATGAATAAGGAATAGTGGACAAGTTTTGAGATTAAAATACGAAATGCAGCCCTGAAATCCAAGTGCGGATATACAAGACTACACTGCAGATAATAAGAAGATTACATTGTGGACAAGGGCGACTCTACCACAGATATTGTGGATCGAAGAGAGGAGTATTGAGGATCTACTTGTGTCAAGGGTTACGTATGAAACTAAAATTAAAGTGTGGATATATAAGACTACACTACGGATAACAAGAAGATTACAATGTGGACATAGGAAGAACATAAGTGTGGATAAGTAGCAACAAGAGGTGCAGATCAATCTCAGAAGATTTGTGGATCAAATATCAGGATCAATTGTGGATGAAAGGAGATTGTATCAGTGTGGACATAGCAACATATGTATAAGTGCAGGAAGGGCACTATAGAAGAGTAGCACATGAATGCGAATAAGTTAAGGAGAAGACAATGATCAGAAGGTGAAAGAGACAGTAATAGTGAGGAAGGTAAATCTATGATTTACCTTCCTACTGTTCAAACAAATCAAATACAAGCATATGCAAGGTGAATATCAAGGTCTTGGAATCACATCTAGGTTAAGGTTCTAAGTCTAGGTCATGGTACTTGTCATTTTAATATCTATAAGAAGATTTCTTTGCGGGTTTTCCTCTCCAAGGGGGAGAGGTTTTTCCCTGGCTCTAGGAGCCTAAATTTTGTGTGTTGCACCTTTTGATAATTGACTTGATGAAATATTAACTAAACTAAAAGAAGAGAAGACATAAGTACCATAAGTAAGGTCACAAGTAATTATCAAGAAGAGAATTTGTATTAACTTACAACCCTCCAAATTCTCAACATGGTATCAGAGCTAAGGTGCTGAACATAGGGGCTGCTTGTCAACAAAGACACTCTAAGAAATGAAGATCAAGGTTTGTGTTGGAAAGTAAAATCATTTTTCAAGGAAGACTATCTAGCTACTTCAAGTTTCAAGTACAGCCACATTGAAGAAGCTCCTATCTTAAAGGAAACCCTTGAATTCACTTTCAATCCTCATCAAGAAAGCTACAAGCAAATCCACTCAAGTAAGTATTCATGACCCTATCTGTCAAGATGCCTTGTTGTAAAGAAATCAACAAGTTGGTTGGGTCATAAAACTTTAGTGCATGGAAGAAAGTAACAAACTTGAATTTAATTGAAGACAAAGTAATGGACTATATCGAAGGATCTACTATTCAACCCCTAAAGAAGATGCTCTAGCCCATGCCAAGTACATGAAGGGAGAAATTAGAGCCCAGAGGATTCTCATAGAATCCATCAAAGACTCTCTCATTCCCTATGTATCAAAACTAAAGACTGCAAAACAAATATATGTGAAATTTGTGGAGCTATTCTCTATGAGTACTGCTGGAGATAAATCTCTCTGAGACAAGAAATATAAAAAATGAAGTTATCAAGGGAAGAATGAATCAATCCATACTTCATGAGGATTTTTGAAATAAGAGATCAACTACAGGAACTAGGATAAGTAATGTCTGACACTAAGGTGACTGCAGTGGTGCTGAATGCTCTACCAGAGGAATTGGGAAACTTCTCTTCTAGTATGATACGGGAAGAAAGAAGCCACCCCATTCCATGATTTATGGTTTCTATGTAAAATAGAGGAAAAAAGACTAAAGGCCAAAGCTGATATAGGACCAAGTTAAGAGAATCATGCCTCCGCAACCTCATACAGGAAGAAAGGAAGATTCAAAAAATTTGGCCCTTTGAATAAAAGAAGGAATATGAACAACGTACGATGATTTGGATGTAATGAACTTGGGAATTATAAAAGAGATTGTCCTAAATCTGGAAAGGACAAGAGGAAAAAGGAATAAGCCTATGTCACTAATGAAAGAGAAGAACCTAATGCTAAAATATATAAGAAATAGGAAGCGAGAGATCTCTATTATGATTGAGATCATCTTTCTCTTTAAGTGATATTTGATTAATTGTAAACTTGTATTATATAAATTAATGTACATTAAGAAGCATCTCAATAGAAGCATGGAAGGAGCTCTTGGTGAAACAACTTCTGGAAAATATCTCTACTAAAGTAAAGCAATCATAAGTTCAAGGGTCATCATGGAGACAAATTTCTGGGATGTAATGACATATTGATGAAGCAGGCCAAAGTAATGAAGCTCTTCGTTTTAGAGAAATTTCTATAGGATGACTTAGAGAAATGGATATCAGGTATACAAACATATATGCTGATATTGGATGTTGTGAAGTCATGTCATATGGTTGCAGGTAATGGACTTCTATATTTAGAAGTATGATCTATGAAGGAGGATCTCTTAGTGCATTCACAGATGAAATTAGCATATTATGTCTTGATAGAATATGAGGTGGTTGTACATAAATAAGGAGTTAAAGTTTGTAAGATCCTGGGAATGAAGAATGTGCAGAGAGGAAGAGATCATAAAATGCAAACATGTCAAGGGGTAGTTATCATCCAGAGACCAAGAATATGTGACTAGGAGATCTTCTGGAAGATATGTAGACTCTGACGGAAGTCTAGTAAAGAAGGAGACCATTGCCAAAACATATCATTAGGAGATGTGTCAATATGTATGAAGGATGTTGATGCCTATAAGAAGATTTCATGGTGAAAGATCATCACTAAGGTAACTATTGTTCTAAAAGTTCATATGTATATGTTTATCTGGATGAATTTGTGCAGGGATGCTAATCATAATAAAGGATGTATGATCCTTAGGGATGCTTTGAAGGAAAGCAGCATGGCATAACAGTGGACGAGATGAGGAATAATGAAAAATCACTTTTTGATAGTGGAGATGAATTGTGACTGAATGTGATGAATGATATGTGCCCTATGAACCCAAAAGTTGAAGATTCCTCAATATCAAAATCCATGACATCGAGGGGAGGAAATCTTCATGAGTAGCTGGATTGCTGCTACAGGACCCTAGTTGATGAGGAGCCTAGTGGTAAGTTTCTTGCTTGGAAGAAACCTTAAATATGTCCTTACTGTGTTAAGAGGGAGTGACGTATGTGATTCTCTATTACATGTTTCATGCACTAGTCCAGGACAAACAACCGTAAATCTTAGTGTAGGCCATGAGAAGAGAATGGATAGACACATCATTCTGGTGTTCACCTAGAAGACATAATGGAGGATTGGCTACTCATCTGGCATTCGATACAGTTTGAGAATGAGATAGGGAATTCAATATAAGAGTAGTCGTGGACCAATATTCTTTAAGGGCTGGCTACCCAAGAGAAGAATATTCCAAGAAGGTCATACACTAGGAACACCTACGTGGAGTATGTACCTTGGAGAGACAATGAAAATGGTGTCTATTAGACATGTGTCTCACCAGCATTGTAGCCCATTGTCTCGTTGAGAGATGGCGCTATTAGTCAAGGCCTTTAATGAGGACAATGTCGGTTGATATAATGCTATACATATGCGATTACCAATCCGATTCTTCTTATGAGATTCTTCAGTTTGAAAGTAACCATGTACCTGTATGAATACCTCCCTAGTTAAGAGGCAATGTTGAAAAGTGTAACTACGCTGGTCTTCATGTTGACTATGTAATTATGTATTTTCAAGACAAAGATAATAAAATGTAATTTTTTGTACTTGCTTCACGGGTTTCATGAGCAAGAATTTTTATTATAGGTTAATAGGATTCTTCTTGATGTCTATTTAGGGTTTGTTTAGAAGTACAGTTATTTTCATGTAAATGGAGAACCTAGTCTTCAGTAGAGTGCTTCAATATCTTGTTATATACCTAGAGAAAGAATGAAATACAATAGCTCTTTCTCAACACTGGAATAAAATGATGAAGTTGGCCTATCTAGAACATTAATGTCAGCCTTCATACTGTGGAAAATTTGGCCTAAAGATAGATTGGTGAGTCAACCTAAAACCAGGAAGCATACACACACACACACACACATATATAAGTTGTTGTGCGACTCATTTGATAAGAAGGAATTACAGATTCCTCCGAGATAAATGTGGACAAGTCTGAGATAAGTCTGTGGATGGTTTTGTAAAAGGTATGTAGATTAATCTATATATATAAATGCAGATATATATATGAACCTACAGTAAACACCTACTAGAAAGTGATTTCAGACATCTGAGATTAAAATACGGATAAGGAATAGTGGACAAGTTTCGAGATTAAAATGCAAAGTGAAACACTAAAATCCAATTGCAGATATATAAGACTACACTACGGATAACAAGAACATTACATTGCAGACAAGGCTGAATCTACCACAGAGATTGTGGATAGAAGATAGGAGTATTGAGGATCTACCTATGTTAACAGTTACGAATGAAACTGAAATTCAACTGCGTATATATAAGACTACAGTACGGATAACAAGAAGATTATAGTGTAGACATAGGAATCACGTAAGTGTGGATAAAAGGAGAGTGTATCAATGAAGATAGAGAAGCATATGTATAAGTGCAGGAAGGGCAACATAGAAGAGCATCACATGAATGTGAATAACTAAAGGAGAAGACAGTGATCAGAAGCTGAAAAAGACAATAATAGTGAGGAAGGTAAATCTATGATTTACCTTCCTACTATTCAAACAATTAAACTACAAGCATATGCAAGGTGAAGATCAAGGTCTTGGAAGCACATCTAGGTTAAGGGTCTAGTCGGTCATGGTACTTGTAATTTGAAAATATATAAGAATAATTCTTTGTGGGTTTTCCTCTCCAAAAGGGAGAGGTTTTTCCCTAGCTATAGAGCCTAACTTTTGTGTGTTCTACCTTTTGATTTGATGAAAAATTAACTAAACTCAAGGAAGAGAAGACATAAGTACCACAAGTAAGGTCACAAGTAATTATCAAGAAGAGAATTTGTATTAACCTATAACCCTCCAAATTCTCAAGAGGAAGTTCACAAAGCAACATGATTGGTGCCCTCACATCAATGATTCTTGAGCATTAGCGTGGTTCTAAAACTAAGATGTCATATAAAAATTCCCATATAATAATGAACTTAAAGTGCAAAAATATGTCATAGTATGAATATTTCCATAGAGATTGGGTGCAACAGAAATATGAGGTTAAAGGCAGTAAAAATCTCCTATGGAAACATGTATACCTTGCTACACTACCATCCAAATTTGTTTATTATTTGAGAATTCAGGAGGCATTCCAACATCCATATGAATCTTATAAATAGGGTGAAATCTACTGCACTATAACCATGGATTTAGTTGGCCTATGTACAAATTCAATGTTGAATAAGTCAATCCAAAAACTATCTTGACTTCCTAATAGTAAGTCCATTTGCAATAAACATGGACTATCTCTTGATGATCTTATTGTACAAAGAAGAAGAACAAAGAAAGATATCAAGAAGTATTCCTAATGCAGGTGGCTCTAGAGACACACATAGGACAAAGAGGGCTTATGAAGGCTCCAAATTCAAAGTGACAGGAAGATGACAAACTCACCTTCAGATTGAAGAGCTCATCGCCCTAATCACAATGGTGTGAACGACGCGTCAATCCAAGCTCATATGAAATATTTAGAGCAGTTTTAAGTTTTGTTAAGGCTGGGAACATGGGGCCCACGGTGTTCCACATGGCGTCCCAGTGAGCATGTGGGACCCACATGACAACCCCTCGGCTGCTGACACTTGGCACTTCTCCATTGGTCCTCAACCTGCACAAAAAGACAAACAAATACATAAACCATATAAAATATATATATATATATATATATATATATTAAAAATGATATAAAACAAACTATGGTTCAAAAACCATAGGTCAATATATATATATATATATATATAACAATTCACATAAAACAAGGTGAATTATGGTTGGTAAAAATAAATCAACTTGAATGTTTGAAAAGCCATAAATGGCATATGGTTATTATAAATCATATAAAAACCTATATGTTATATAATACAACAATATACCACATTTTAAAAAATATATATATTATGTTATATATATATGACATAACAACTGTTAAATATGCAGTATGGAGTTGGTTGGGTGGGCTGCACAATGTGGACCTGACCCTCCTAAAATTCAGAAACATGCCAAATAAAAATTGTTATATGCGGATTTCCTGGGGGAGGTGCGATTTGACCACCTAACCTCCCTTAACAAATCACCTTTTTTTACCACTAGGCCTACGGCCTTTAACATGTAAATTTTACCCAGGAATTTTATTTAAACCTGTCATTTCACAAATGCACCCAGAATACCTGAGCATGAATTTTGAGGTAGAGGAGCCAGATTGGAGAAAGCAGTTTCAGACAGATTCATGTTTAATGCCAAGTGAATCTTTTGATCCCGAGGTAAGATTTTCAGAATGTATTAAAATTTATATGCATTTTAACTAGAATTACGTAGGGAACGTGATGGTGCACCCATATTTTCCATTGGTGCAACGATTTCACAAATTCCCTGTGGAGGAGAATCTTCAAGAATTTTGAGGGAATCTTTCAAATTCCTTAAAGGCCGAAATTCATCGGTGTCAAAATGAGGTCAACCTTATACTCATTCTTCTCGAAAATTCACAACGATATCAATGGTGATATCAGATTCCTGGTTTGAGTTGAAAATTTCTAGATTCCCTGTGGAGTAGCATCTTTGAGGAATCTAGGGAAATTTAAAACATTCCCTATGGCCCATATTTTCACTTTGTCAGAATTCAACAAATTGACAGTCGATACTACACCTCTCGGTGACATGCGTTCAACGGTGCAGACATATTTTCCATCTGAGCCTTATGCTTTTTGGCCACTTTTCCAAGTGGAATTGCAAGTGTCAGCATTCAATGTGTGAGAAGTCGACTTCAAGATATTCGATGTTGTGATATTGATGGTACAACCAGATCCAACATTTTATCATCCTTGTCTTCAGTTAACTCCAGGATGTGAGGTATATGCAATGTGTTCATGTACTTCTTTGTCTCTTTGCTATGAGATGCATTGTGTTAGAAAGATCCCCATTGATGTTTGATGTGGGATCTTGTTTCTTTTCTTGATGTGAGATGTAGTTTCTATCATGGATTTGTATTATGTTTGAGATTCCTTTGCTACCATGTTGGCGGGATACTCATTGTCACATGTATATTTGATTGAGATCCCTTTGTTTCCATGTTGGCGGGATAGTCATAGTCATTATGTGTGAGTTATCGTCATACTAATAGGAGTCCTTTTTGTGAATGAGAGTTCCTATAGTGGAACATCTTGTGGAGTGGTCCAGCCACTACCGCGTGAGGGGATTTTCATTGTATGATAGAGAAAACACCATCCATGTACATCCTCACTCTTTCTAGCACTTAATGCAGTGGCCTACACCATCTTAACACCAAGGTCCGGAGACATAGTCCCTCCTGGACGAACTTCGTTATCAATCTCTTATGTTGTTAATTCTTGTCATGTTCCTCTTCTTTACAGCATGAAAATGTTCATTTATGTCCATTAACACTTTGATTAAATGCAACTCTAACACATCAGCTGAAGTAAAAGGTCTTGGTTTAAAGGGTAGCGAAATTTACCCAGATCAAGTGGTATCAGAGTAGTCTTCTTGCTGATTTGGATTACAGGTGCGAACCATTGAATGTTCACTGATTTGAGCAGTGGAGAATGTCAAATACATGTATGATACCATGCTCAGGGTGTTCTTGAAAGAAGAAATGTTTTACTAAGCTTATGAAAAGCAAGCAGTAGACAACGATGAGTTTAAGACACTCCTGCAGGAAGAGAAGGAGGACAAAAATCGATTGTAGCTTCAATTCCAAGCCACGACAGAGGCATTGGAAGAATAGGAGAGCAAAAATGAAAGTGTTCAAGTAGATCATGATGCAATGAAGGCACTCCTAAAGGAAGAGAAGGAGGAGAAGCAGTGATTACAGCTTCAGCGAGATGCCACAACAGAGGCCTTGCAGGAAGTGATGCGCAATGAAGGCTTATAGAAGCCTTCTTCACCTGTGTCAAAATCGACATCTGAAGTAAACAAGGTTGATTTCTCTTTAGTTTCATCTTCACATGATATCATTTCTGTTGGAAATGTGGAGATACACATTACTGGAATTGGCATGAGACTCCTCACCACGATGGTGTACAAAGGAGGAGGACTTGGCATTCATGTCCAAGGCATACCCCAACCATTGGAAGCTCTGAAGAGACCTTGATATGCATGTTTGGGATACAATGAAGGAGGATGTTCGAAGGATATCAATGTCAAACATATATATACTTTAATAAACATGACTATTTTTTGTATCTATTTATGTGTTTTATTTTTTATTAATATATATATTAGAATATGTTTTTCATATCTTGATTTGTTTTTTCCTTTTCAGTCAAGGTTCAAATATTATATTATCTTCAAAATGCATATTAAAAAATTCATCTCAACAAGCCTATTTCTCCAATTTCAACCAGAATTGTTGAAATTGGGGCCTCAAGGAAGACATGAGAAAACGACTATATGAATTATTCTCACATCACCTAGAGGCCCTAACATACTAGTAAACCAAAAAAAAAACACATAAAATTGCAACATATTATGGAGGGGGGTTGGGGGGGAATACAGTGGAAGTTGCATTATGACCAACAAATTCATGCATATGATAATCAATATGCTCCACCCAGGTCCCATCAAGATTGCAAAGGTGGTCAATGGTGCGCCTATGCTAACGTCTCAGGTTATCAAGTTGCTCCATGATTTCACTCTGACTGAATTGAATGTCATTAATGTATGAAACCTACTTGTTACTATATTCATACCTCTGTTATCGTAGAACATTGGCATTCAATTGGATGTTCCTGACTTGGGAAACAATTGAATCCAAAGTAGTTAGGGCGGCCATGAGGCCTAGAGAGCCAGAAAAAACCTTCTCAATATCGCCATTGTCCAACGAACTGACAAGACTCCCTCCTCTCGCGTTTGTTTCTCAGAATTCCTCATGTTTCCTCCACCCCAACGTGACCTTCCCCTTTTACGAGGCATCCCAGTAGGCTCCCCACTCCAAAACACATGCCCAAACGCAATAACAACAAGAAAAATAGACTTTTCACCCACCCTGAAGGTGAAATGAAGGATGACGACGCACCACCCACAACACTGAACACCACCCCACACCCCGAGAGATATGGGTGAAGCGGCTATCAATAGACACCACAAAGCTAGCCACCAGCTTACGACAACAACCTTAGAGGGGTCTGGTGGCAACCCACCTCCCCAACCAACTCGTCTCAATCCAAAAGTTGACCAATGTCCGTGAACGCGCAATTGGGAGCTCCTCCCTTTAAAAACCAGAAGAAAGAATTTTTCCTTCGAATTGTTGAGGTTAGCCCCCACTTTCTCCTAACCTTCTTTTTGTGTTCCACCACAGGTATTAAATGGCCTGACACAACTCATACCAGTGTCTAAATTCATCCCAGGGTTCCAAGGGTCAGCCAATGCCACGACCATCCACCACTTTTCACCTCCAAAATTCCATTTGACTCTTCTCCCCCAAGGCCAAGACCTTAGAGGGGTATGCAGAAACATAGTTACGTTCTTCTTTTCATACACTGAACTTATCTCCCTCCACATCCAAAAAAAATAGACGAGTGCCACAGGCCCAGTTTAATAATGACTCCCATCCTTGATAGCAAGAGTCGTTGTCCTTTCACATTATTACTCATTAATATTAGGTAGGGGGCATGCATGGAGGCTGGACAGGCACCGCTGGAACAACCTGCTCCATCTTTCCATCAGTTACAACACCCCCATTGAGGATTTCATATCTTAAATTGAAAATATGGAGAAAAAAATATAATTCATGACAATGGAAATTGAATTATACTTTTTCTTTTTCTTTTTCTATTTTTTTTTCTCTATTTTAAATTCCAATTACATTAATCATAATTTTTTTCTTGTTTGTAAGAAATTTTTATAATTAATAAATATTATGATAATTATTTATTAGTTTTTAGAATATTGTGAGCATTTCTTTCCTATTTTTATCAAGAAAGTTTTATTGATGTATTGTTACTAATTTTTAGGATCTAGTGACAATTGTTTTCCAAACTTTGTTGAATTTGTTTTATTTTTTTTCTAACTTTTTAAATTTTTTTATTTACTCATACTTTTTATAATTTATGTCTCCAAGTATATCAAAAATTGAATAAATTGATCTTATAACAAGGAATATAGTTCAAGAATTGAAGAAATTAATCTTCTTGAATTCAAGAATTTATTATTATTATTTTTATTTAGTTTTTTATCCTTTCGTGTGTGTGTGATTAATGTTTGTTGTTCTAGAAGGTCAAAGGATTTGAAACTCCCACCAGGTATTACCAGAATCTCACTTTGAAGTTACATATTCTACTTCAAGTAGCTAGAGAATTCTCTACATTAATTGGTAGATTAGCCTTCAATTTATCCTTTGTTTCAATTGGTTTGTGTAATACCCATATTTATTTATTACTCTATTAAAAGACATTTTTTTGTTAATTATAATTTGAAGTATTTACTTTTAATTAGTAGATTAATAAATATGTTAATCAAAAGTTGTGAATCAAGTTTCTTACTTTTGGAAATAAATATTCACTTATGGTATGGTACCATGAATCTAATGGTAAAAGTTTCCAAGACTCTAAGGTAGTTGAATAAAGAAGTTGTTGGAAGTTACCTTTCCTCTGGGAATAAAAAGAAAATCCTAGAGGAGGAAAGGAGTTTTGTACATGAAAAGAAAAACAACTGGAGGCTGAAGAAAGAAAGCATCCAGAGCTGATGGAGAACTAGTGGAGGTCTACTATCTGATTGATAGAAGAGACTAGATAGGAGTCCTGAGGTCTACCTCCTTAGATAAATAATTTGTTGTAAACTTCTACCATGTTGCGAAGCACGAGGGGAGTGGAGGACGTTATTGCCTCACTCAAGGTTGGGTGGAAGCCATCAAAGTTACAAAAAGTGAGATAAGTAAACTTGAATTAAAAAGAAAACTTGAATGTTTTTCCATGTGAATTGTATGCCCAAATATAGAATTAGAAATTTTATTTTTATGTGATTTTTTGTTTCTGGCATAAGAGCTCACAGAGGAAGAAATTTTTGTAGGGATGGATTACAGAAATTTTCTGTATTTATTAAATTTACCTTTATATCATTTGACTCTGGGTGAAAAATAAAAGTTGTAAACATAGCAGGTTTGACAGTCTAAAACCTAGGAATTAAATTCCAAGAAAAATATAGTCTGTCCCGCATATATAATTTAACAAGTACATGGACTGAGGGAATAATACTGTTATAGTGGTCTAGACACTTACCTATAGTAAAACTAGAAGCAAAAGTAAATATATTAAACTGTTAAATTATTAAATATTTAATTACAAATAGTAACTATTGTATGGGAAAAAAAATTCTGAAAGAACTGATATTTCTTACTTAAACATGAAAACAGTCTCAAATCCAGTGAAAATTGTAAAGAATAATTGTATGTACAAACATATACATTCATGGATATTTGAAATTAGAGACATTGCATTCATGGATAATATGCATAAACAAATATTAAACATCTGTAGAGAAGAGGAAGGAAGATTAATTATAAATCATAGAAACTCAATATATATAGATATGCACCCTAAAACATAACAAGACTGTATTCAAATGAAGAAACCATGGATTAGTGCAACATATTCACTTTAGTGGCTTAAGGGATAAGCCAAAATTCCACATTCTATAGGAACATAAAACTATATAGAGAATATAACATAAACTATCTCTAGAGAAATCAATAATTCATGCACAGGCCATTAAGTATTGACGACAGAGAACCAAGAAATGTAATTGCGTATCTCTGAAAATGGAATCCTGGTAAATTCTTAATAACTTAATTACGTATAGTGGAACCCCGTGGACTTGGAAAATTCAATTAAAATTAGGGGTTTCAATACCAACCCTCTGCCAAAAACATTGAGAATCATGTATAGTGTTTAGGCGATGTCGTTTGGGGATATCACATCCATAAACAAAATAAATTCACTATTGAGGTGATAAACAAAACAAAAATCCATCACATAAACCCTGTCAAGGTCCGAGGAGATAACCCTCGACCTCCACAGGAAAGAAACTAGAGCAAAAAAATTGCAAAGCCAACAAGATTGATAACCCATGAACCGGAGTAGGCAAATTTGAGAGAAAAATAAACAAACAGTGGATAAATAACACATGCACCTGGAAGAAAAAAAGGAAGTTCTTCAAAATATTCCTGCTGCCGGAGAAGGTGTAAGCGCCAACGGTAAACAAGGGTAGAAATCCTTACCTATAATAAGGAGATAATATTGTTTGTTAGTAAGGATTTAAATTAGTGCATTGTAAACCAATAAAATTAGAAAGAACTGGAGGAGAAGAACTCCATTACCTTGGGTCTGTCGGAAATTGTAAACCCTCGAATTCTGCAAAAACAATTTGTAAAGATAATGGATAAGTGACCATATTTAGTTACAAGTATTAAATGAATAGATTCAATTCAGGAGAACAATGGAGGAAAAGCACATACATGTCGAGCTATTCAACCAAGATAAGTTACCTGTAAATGTTGTCAAGAAGCAATGTTGATAGTTATCACTTGTTCATAGAGCCGTACTGAATTCAGTGAGCCATGGCCACCTTGTGGTCTAACCTTTGTCAAGTAAAGAAATGCATTGGAGTCACTAAATGGTGACAGAGACACCCTGGGCACTCTTTAGAAATAAAAAGGACATTAGACTATCCATTACAAAAGGGTCACCATTTCATGAGTCAATGTGTGAAAAACCATGCTAAGCAAGAAACTAGGGTTGCAGAGCTCACGAGTCGCTACTGAGGCACAAGAATGAGGTGGTTATAATTCAACTGGGGGTAGGACATTGCCTTAATGGACCACGAATTAATCACCACTTTCGATGTTGCGGATAGATCAACAGAGGAAATGGAGCCGAATGCTAGCACAAAGAGTTGCAACAAAATTTGAGGTGAAGGACTGACAACTCATAAATTTTCATATCAACCCTTACACACGTGGAACGGATAATATATGCCAATATTCATAACTCGTACCCAATTTAGTCATGACTATAATGGCTATTAATTTCGCCTCGAGAACGGGAGTAATAATCTGTGTAACCTATATACACTACAAGGAAAAGACCCTCTAGCGGATGTTTTTGAGGAACCACAAAGAGAAATACCCCATACATCCATTTCTAGCGGAGGTTACTAGAGGAGGTTGGTGGGCGGAGGGTTTTGCGGATGTTTTCCTATCAATGCTCTTATCGTTAAAACTCGCCCCAGTGCTCTCAAAATAAGAAAGCACCAGTGTAGACAAAATCATTGGCACACCGGACACCGTGCACTCCGTACACACCCGGCCGGTGCGTCATAATATAATAGAGCACCGGTGCCTCACAACTCGTCCACGCCAGTGCATTATAAAACACAATGCCAACACCGAAACCACCTAGTGTGGTAGACAGAAACCACACCGGTGCATCATGAAAAACACACCAAAACACAAACCGACCAGTGCGTTTGTAGCAAATAGTACCGGTATTCCTATAAACAACGTGCACTGGTAAAGGGTTAAATTAAAAAAATATTTACGACAAA
Source organism: Pinus albicaulis (assembly GCA_034641835.2). Classification (NCBI taxonomy): domain Eukaryota; kingdom Viridiplantae; phylum Streptophyta; class Pinopsida; order Pinales; family Pinaceae; genus Pinus; species Pinus albicaulis. The sequence goes on from CM076580.1 coordinate 324,364,669, forward strand.
AACCCTGGATTTTTCAGTTTTCTAGTGCTCCTGAGCTATCAATTACCAGTGCGCACGATACCATAGAACGCACCGGTGCACACCGAACATTGGCACACCGGACATCGTGCGCGAAGTACACACACCGCCGGGGCATCCAATTCCTGTAACACACCAGGGCGTCAATACTCTTCCATGCCAATGCATCATAAAACATCGTGCCAAAACAGAAATGAGCCTATGGATTCTCCTCTAAGAGCATCGGTGCGCCAGAAACCGCACGCATTAGAATAGCGTTATATATAAAAAAAAAAATTAAGGCCAAAAAACCGGTGCTTTGCGACTATTACGCATCGATGCTTTACCATTATGCCACCTCGGTGCATCATCAAATTTTCGCGCCGAAACTCGAACATCTCGGTGCATAGTTAGGGAAACACCCTGGCGCGTTATAAACAACACGCCAAAACTGATACCGCCCGATCCAGTTTTATTTAACCGCACTGGTGCGCTTATAAAACCCCGCGCACTGAAACAGGGTTAGTTAAAAAAAAAACTATGGCCAAAAAATTCATTATTCACTTTCCTCAGTGCTCCAAAGCTCTCAAGCCTTGGTGCTATTTCCTTATTTCTGAGCTGCCCTGACATCGGTGCTCTCATTGCACCCATTGCACGCACTGCTGCTTTGCATTGGCCACCAATATCCATCTTGCATTTTGAAAAACAGTGGGAAAATTTTATTTTCCAAATTTTACAGCCAATATGCCTCCTCGACGGCAAAATGTATAGGTATTTTTCTAGTTTTTCTATAATTAAGCCTTTTAGCGGATTATAAATTGAAATAAACTTAAAAATAACCATTAAAAAAGAAAAAAAAAATTGTCGCGCGTCGCACTCGAGCTATTCGGCTCGCACCAGATAGCGGTGCTACCTGTAAAATTTATAGGCAGCACCGCTACCGGTGCTAATGGTAACTGCACCATTTCCGGGGCAGTGCCAAAAGGCGCCTTGAATAATTTTAAAATAAAAATAAAAAAGAAAAAAGGTGGTGCACTCATTTATCTAGGCGCACTGTTGACCCCGGAAATCACAGTTCAGTGCGTTGACTTCATTTTCTACCTCATTTTATGTCAGCGCACTGCATTTTTCATTCTAAGAGGGTCAATGGTGCGGCCGGGTACAATACCGCACCATCAAATATGTCATTGTCATGAATTCAGTGCGCTGACACAACTATATATGCCGCGGCATATATTTCAGTTAGTACACTGCTATTCTGAATTATATACAGTCCACGGTGCTTGAAAAATAGACATCTGAACCGAATCTGATGCGCTCTGTTTCATTAGGGGCCCCGAGGACGGTGCGCTAAAATATTAGGATGCACAGGCACTGGTGCGTAACTGTTTTTATGGAGCACCGACTTGTATGTTTGTTTTTTTTTCAAAAAAAATTATATATGTATATTTATAAATACATTTTTGTTTTAATAAAAAAAAATTATTTAATATGGCAATGATTCAGAGAGAATAGGAGCAACAACAACAACAACAAGGAGAACAATATGACATGATTCGCCAATGGGAGGCGAGAGAGAGGGAGAGAGATGGATGCCCTCGCCCTATTACTGCAGATACCCAGGAGATCCTTATGCAGGTAGGCCTCCTCAAGTTCTATGAGGAGGCTATTTCCGGCCTAAAGGCCCATAGTGTGCTTTTGAGACATCTTATTGGCAAGTGGAATGCCCACCGACAGGATTTTTAGGTTGGTCCTGACCAATGGTACATACCTACTGAGGAGGACGTTTATTTTATTACAGGACTATCGAGGAGAGGGGTGTATTTTCCCTCATTCCCAGACGTGCCAGCTGGTTGTGTAGTAGGGAGTCAATTATTTTACTCTCAAAGATACATTGGAGCACATGTACTATCTCCTTCAGAGTTTCAGGTACCTGGAGGTCAGTTACGTATAGGTTCTTTTGGTAGATAGGATGTGCAGTGCCTTTCTATTATCGCTTTGATCATTTCGGACAACACCAGTGACGGGCAATGCATTATTTGCTCGCTTTTATATTACATTGATTCTTTAGTACAGAAGCCATGACTTGTCAAGTGGTCTGCCATTTTTTTGTGACATTTTTGTTCGGCCTTAGATATATGTCGTGCTCATGCACAAGGGAGGGTCAAATTCCCTTTTACTTCAGAGCTTTTTTGTTTATTTTTTGAGAGGTTTCCAGAGATGAGACCTAGTTTTGTTCGATAGCCTCGTAGGCCGATGTTCGAGGCCCGGATGCGCATGTGGGGGCAGATGATGACCAAGAGAGGAGACACTATGTTTCCAGCAAGGATATCACATGATTCACTAGACTTAATAACCAGTGTTGGCGGGCTGCATCCCTTCATTATGGTCCCATGTCCTTATGCTGGACTAGATTGGTGAGGTTGTCCCAATATCCTCTTCACTCCTGATGCACCGCCAGATGATAGAGGCAATATTAATATTTTATTTATATTTATTCTAACATGTTCTTTAACTTTTTTTTATTAAATTGTGTAATGAAATTGTCTAATTATTGTTGTGTACTTGTATATATTTTGCAGACATTGGCTCTTTTGATGGCGATGAGATGCCGGATCCACCACATGATCTAGGTGTCGATCCTGATGATTACGATCAGGAGATGGTTGATGCACTGGAGGATAAAACCGGTGGCGCAGAAGAGAGACATGTTGATCCTGCACCTCATGGTGCACCGGTACCGCCTTTTTCTAGGTGTGGTCGACCTGAGACTAGATACTAAATGGAGTTGGGCAGCCAACTCTGTAGATAGATTTCAAATGCGGGCATCAGGCCCGCTCATTACAGAGAGATACAGGGCGATGATAGACTGTTACAGATGTGGAGAGGCATGCCACGTGACATGTATGGCTTGATGCGGCATGTCGTAGGAGCTACGACAATTGTTATGCGATTGAGGAGGATTGTTCGTAGCTATAGGTGTAGTCGAGATGCAGCACGTGATGGACAGTCCACCAACAGTGACTCAGATGAATCTCGTGATTGTTCACCTTGCAGTGTGCCTGATGATCAGCTTGAGGCTCCACTGGCAGCATCTGACACTAGTCATCACGGAGAGGAGGCTAGACCATCAGCCATGTCTAGTCAGCAGCTTGCAGCATCCATCATGAGTACTAGTCACGATCATCATGAGTAGGCTGAACCATCGACCACCAAGGCTGCAGTACTATTGACTGAGCAATCCTCCACTACTACTGTGCCTCATATTTATCATGTTGTACTACCACCAGCAGATGCATCCATTAGTACTAGTGATCATCATGATCATGAGTAGGCTAGTCGACCATCGAATGTCGAGGCTACACCCAACTTTACTGAGTAGGCTGCATCCACTTGTAATAGTGTTATTGATGTTGTTATACTACCACCAGCGCCTGATCCATGACATTTATATTACAGTTGTATATTTTTAACATTATTCAGTTATATATATATATATATATGGTCCATGTATTTTATGTTCATGTTGCAGTTGTACTTAATTTTCATGTTGATGATCATCATGATGTGGCGCATATTGTTAGCCACGTTAGATATGTTCATTGAATGTTTAGCTTGCAGATAGATGTGTATATGTGATAGGTGGATAAGTTATTTGAAATTATATTGAGATGTATATTTGATGTTTGTGTTGTGATGATGTCAATATATAATGTTAATTTGATGTTAATTGAATGTGTTTATTTGTCGAATATGATGTTTGTATGATGGTTATCATGATCGTGATGATGTTTATTAATTAATTTAATATTATTAAATGACCATGGTATTTATTAAATATTATGTCATGAATGTAATTGTAATTTAAATTTTAATTCTATGTAAAATTGTAAAATTGTATTTGTATTTTACTAATTGTAATTTTAAGTGTAATTGTATGTAAAATATTTATTAATGTAAAATTTTAATTGTAATTGTAATTCTAATTTATGTAAATTTCACAAATTGTAATTGTATTTGTAATTGTAATTTTAATTAATGTAATTGTACGTAAAATATTAGTTTGTAAAATTTTAATTCTATTGATGTGAAAATTTTAATTGTATTAATGTGAAATGATCTTATTAAAATATTTAAATTTGTAAATTTGCAAATAATTGTAAAATAACAAATCTAGAATAATAAAAAATTTTGTAACATAAAGTTTAGAAAATAATGAAAATAAATTCATGTACTTTATAATTATCATTATTTTATTATGAACTTACATATATAAAGTTTAGAAAATAATGAAAATAAATTCATGTGCTTTATAATTATCATTATTTTATTATGATCTTACATACAAAAAAAAAAACTTTAAAAAGTTCGGTGCGCTTATCATCCTAACAGGCCCGGGTGCGTCGTATTAATACAATGCATCAGTGCGTCACATTAACGCGCACCGGAAACGAATGCAAATAAAAAAAACGCAACTCTATTTTCTTTAAGTTAAAAAAAAAGTGGCAATTTGAAAAATGGGCGGAAAAATATTTTTGAAAATCTAATTTGATAAAATAATTCTTTAAATACTAAACACTTTTCATTATTTCACTATTTTTGCTAAAAAAATTCTGTCAGATTTTTGGAGGAGACAGACCTGGAGCAAGAGGGCACGAGGGCACTTTGGATGGCGAAATTTGTTCGAACAGAAGTATTTAGACAATGAGAAACCAAAACTCTGGTGATTCAAGCCCTTTATCATAGAATTTAAAACCATTTCGTGATTAAATTTAATTATTTTTTTTACTTTTTTCTGCAATTTTTTAATTTTTTCTTGCAGTTTTATCCATTTTTACCCTGAACCCTTCATTTTTATTTTTTTTCCCTTTCTCCTCCCTGTTTCTATGATTTTAGAATTATAATTTTTCATTTTATATTGACGTCCAACCCATGGGACGACTTGCATAATCGGATCCCAATCCATTCAGCCATTGCAAGAATTTTTGGAAAAATGGATTTTTCTTTATCGATGCACCCTGTGTATACCAACGCACCAGTGCTCTGTATTATTACAACACATCGCTAAGTTCTATGTTGTAAAAAATTGAAAACATTTTTTTAAATCCGTGCGCCAAATCTGAAATGGGGCATCGGTGCTCTCTTTAACTAGGAAAGCACCGTATAATGTATTACACCATTTTTGCGGTGCGTTTATAATACCCCATGCACCGTTAGGTCTATTACACTATTTTTGCTGTGCATTTATAATACCGAACGCACCGTACGGTGTATTATAATGTTTTGCAGTGCGTTGTTAATATATCCACGCACCGGTGGCGGTGCGGATTTCATGAAAGGCGCACCGGTGTCTCGAGATTTATTTTCTACCTAAAAAGTTAAGAATTTATTTATAAATATATTAATGAATGATATGCTACAAGTTTCAGATTGATAAACAAATGACTAACAAGATATAAAGTAACAAAAATACTGTTAACACATCAAGAAAAGCAAAAAAGACAAGTTCTTTGTAAATTCTTTATAAAAAATATTATTTTTGAACTATATGTAACTTTAACTAATATGTATTGTTTACTGTGTATCATGTAGAACCACAAAATGACGAAGCTCAATATGATTATTTCTGATCTACGACTAGAAGAGTATAAAAGTTTAATGGAAAAATTCCAAAAAGATGAATCAGGTGAATGAAACAATACTATCGATCCAATATGGGTTTCTTTTTTTAATTATAATTAATAATATACTTAAAATTATTAGATAACATGTGTCAAACAATCTACTAATTAACATCTGTTTAATGTTCTACATGGACCAACAACTCAGAAAAGGAATGTTGTTCTAAGAAAAGAGACAAAAATAGAACATGCAAATGAAAATTAATTGCTCCTTGGTTCATTTGGAGTGGTGCTGGAAGTTAACGAAAGGGGGAAATTTTTTTACAAAAGTTTGAGGGATCTAGTGGAATGAATACAACAACGTGCTTCAAATGTAATATGTAATCATTCAATTTTTCAATCATTAGGTACAATAATAAACAATTTAGCATTAAATATTAATTTTCAAGAATTTTCTTGCAGAAAAGAAAAGAAAATGGAATCCATTCAGTACATAAAATAGGACGACAAGGAAAATGGTTGATATCTAAGTTTGTGAGTAATTGTTACTTCCTTATAATAACTTAACTAGATTTCATTTTTTGTATTTTTCAAGTTGTTTTACAAAAATCAGCATTGAATGTCTTCAAAAGGTGCTAACATACAAAGAAGAACCATCAAACGAATTGATTGAAATTGGGTTAAATATGGGTTGTGAGTATATGTTGGCATATCAAAATTTAACTATGGAATTTGTAAGCATCTATCGATCTTCTTTTAATTAGCTCCATCTATAATTAATAGAACAAAAACATCTTTTATATTAAATATATGATTTGTTATGGGGTATAAAACTTGTAGGAAACAAAGTATGGAACTGTGCCAACAAATGAAATTTTAAAAGATGGCATGGTACATGGTTTTGAAAGAATGTGTATAGTTTATGAGTCAATTGCTGCTATGGTACGTCATTTTTCTTTTCGATTTACATTTATGTATATTATTAATATTGGACTTTTCATTATTCTCAACTATGTATATACACTCATTTCATTTTATTTTTATGTTTGTAGATGGAAAGTGAAGAAGATAAAAACAATCAACGTCATGAACGCAACATTCCTAAAAATAACCCAAGTCATGGAAGTAGCTTTAGCAGTGACAGGAGTTCAAGCGAAGAATGATGATCACTATGTAATTTGGATATCAAAGCAAGGCATTTTATTTTTTGAAATATGTTTGTGAAATCAGACATTTTGTTTAATGTAATGGACATAGTGTCCCAATTGAAAGACAAAGGGATATGAATAATTGTCCCATTTTGTATGATAAAGACCGTCTTATTCATATATATATATAATCATAAAATATGTTTTAATTTATTCTATTGCATTCTCCATTATCGCTATTGTGTTCTCCATTGTCGTTCTCAAATGCACTAATAAAAATTTAATTCATATGAATATTGTTATAAGATTATATATATGTGTCGAATTTTGATCAATAATGAATTTTAAAAAACCACAATAATTCTGATATGATATAAGAAATTAATCCAAACAGCACATTCAAATGCATTAATAAAAATGTAATTTATATAAATATTGTTATGAGATGTGTCGACTTTTGATGAATAATCAATTTAAAACAATCATAATAATTGGACTGTCAGAGGTGGATGTTTCTAAAAAAATCAAAATGAAAACCAGTGTGTTTATGTGTCTATACGCACTGGTGCATTTATGATTCTATGGGCACTCCACTAATACCAATTCCAGTTATAAATATCGGTGTGTTTGTGTGATAATGTGCACCAGGGCGTTTATGTATCTATAAGCACTGGTGCATTTGTAGATGCCATGTGCACCGCACAAATACCGATACCAATTATAAATCTCAGTTCCTTTCTATGATACGGAGCACCAGTGCCTCATAAAGATACACACACCGGTGCGCTTATACGACCTATGGGCACCACTCAAATCCCAAGACCAATTAGAATAGCCCCGTGCGTTGTATCACCAACACTAGGCCAAGTGTTGTTGTTTTCCTTAACAGCCCGGTGCATTCTCCTTCGACCACCCTGATGCACTATCTACCGATACGCACCGATGTGCTAAAACCTAATAATAGCACCAATGAAAAAACATCCGTAATAACCTCCGGTAGCCCATTTTTTTTTAGTTGTGTTGAATTTCCGTTAAAAGCTCCGCCAAAACCTTTGTTACCAGAAACGAATGTGGTAGCATATGTTTTTTTGAAAATTTTGGCCAATTTTATAACACTAAAAACCTCCTTTATAACCTTCGCTAGAGGGTCTTTTCCTTGTAGTGATAATAATTACAAAAAGGGATGTATGATATAACAAGCAGAAATGTAAATTTTGATACGATAAAGGCATTGACCCACCGGAGTATGTTTGTTATAAGATTTATTTTCCATGTTGTTTAATCTATATTCAGAGCTTTGTATGTTTTCTAGTTTCAAAAGTAATATATATATTAAGGTAAGGATTCTTATGTTTGCTTCAAACTTTGGTAGATGGAAGTATGATCCTTGGTAAGTTTAGAAAAGTAAGGCATAGTAAAATAATAATAAAAAATTATGTGGGTAGTTTTATATGGTGAACATTACAAGTGGTATCAGAGCAACGTTCAAATTCTCAGACCAATAAGGTGTCACTTACATAAAAATTAATGTGTCTGAATGTTCACAGAAAAATAATTTGAAGGAAGGAATTCACCAATAACAATGAGAAGGGGGTCAATACATAAAAAAACTAGAACTGTAGGGGGAATTCACCATAGGCTAATCAAGAAGCAAATCCAAAGATGTGGGTGTAGCTAAGTATATATCAGCACCAGCAAACCAACAAATTACTGGAAGAGCAACAAATATAGACCAAAATGTTGTTGGATATTGTGCAGCAACTTCAGAAGGAAATGGTCCGGGTACAAATTCACAACGAAATAATGATGAGGGAGTAGGAAAAGATACTTAAGAGTATTTCAAATAAACATAATCATCCCACCACATAGCCTAGCCCAGAAAGGGAAACCCGTGTACAAGGCGAGCATCAGCAGCATATTCCTGACAATTCTGAGGAAAGCCGCACTCATCGAAGCAAGAAGAGTAGGAATTACAATGAGGCCGAGTCTGAAAATGCTTCCGATCAGAAATAACTTAAGAAGAAGAGAGTGGAATTGCAAGGGGAATTTTGGAAGAACCCCCTACATTCGATGGAGAGGCTGAAGAGGTAGCAGAAGCTTAGATCATTAACATGAATAAATATTTTCAAGTGTAAGAGAATGACAGAAAACTCAAATCTCGGTTGGAAATTTACCAATTGCGAGAGAAAGCCACATTATGGTGGGAATAAGTGAAAAACGTATGTGGAATCGAAGACCAGAATGTAACCTAAGATTAATTTCAACAATAATTTAAGGATACATACCTGACATAACAATTCTATGATGAAAAATCTCGAGAATTTAAAGATTTTCGGTTGGGCCAATTATCTATAGAAGAATTCATCACCAAATTCATTTCTCTATTAAGATATGTGCCATATTTAAAAGATGAAAAGGAAAAGGTAAAATAATTTCTGAGTAGTCTACCTGCTCATATGAAAGAGAGAATTGAATTTGTAGACCCAAAAACAATGGAGGAGGTAATTTAAAAGGCACGGATGTACTATCAGCAGTCTAAAGGAAAAGGAGAAGTGGGCAGAAATTGGCCACCCAAGAAAGGACAGAAGAAATCCTCAAACTTTAGAAATAACAAATCTGGAAATTATAAGGTTGTTGTAAGGAATTCAACAAATAAGGAAATCAAGAAAACTATGCAAAGATCCAAATGGATAGCTGAGTATAGACCCACGGAACCATCCAGCAAATCGGATCACGGAAAACCCCAGAAACCACCATTTCAGTGTTGGGATGCCGTGAGGGACATTATTACAAAAACGATCTACATCGTGGGAGGAATGAAACTCTAGCTAACGTGCAAGAGGCATCTACTATGGGAGATGTGGCATGAAATATACCTAGAATCAATGCTGCACTAGAAGATCGGCAAGTAGATTTATAGCCAACCATGATAGAACTGGATGGTAAGATGAATTCTCATCCCATATATATTTTGGTCGATCGTGGTGCTAGTTTAAGCTATGTATGCCCCCGAATTGTGGAAAAATATAATTTATAGGGCCAAAAGTTTAAAAATCCTTGGTTAATACAACTGGACACCAGGGCAAACCAAAAAGTTCGTGCCAAAGTTTCCAACTTCCTTCTTGAAGTCAGGGATCAAATCTAAGGGATGAATTAAAAATTCTACCCTTAGGCTCATATAATATATTATTGGGCATGGACTGGTTGGAAGCACACTAGTCATTAGTAGATTGCAAGGATAAAATTATTTACTATAAGGTTGAAGATGGGACACGTCAAGAGGTGAAGGGAATTAAGAAGCCACTTCAGTTGCATCCTATTACATCATCCAAGCTAGGAAAATGCATTAGGAAAGGATGTCAAATCTATGCGATCCAAGTGGGATTTTCCAATTCTAAAGATAAGGCTCCTACAATGGAAAACATACTAGTGGTGAAAGATTTCATGGATGTATTTCCAGAAATCATACCTGGTTTTCCACCTAAGAGGGATATAGAATTTACCATAGAGTTAATTCCAGGGGCATCACCAGTATTGGGATCACCTTACCGAATGAGTGTGCTTGAGTTAATAGAGCTGAAGATGCAATTACAAGAATTGCTGGACAAGGTTATATCCATCCCAGCGTGTCTCCTTGGGGAGCACCAGTATTTTTTTTAAGGAAGAAGGATGGCACTATGCGGATGTGTATGGAATATAGGCAACTTAATAAATTGACTGTTAAAAATAAGTATCCTCTGCCTCGGATTGATGATTTTTCGATTATGTAAAAGGGGAAACAATCTTTTCAAAAATAGATTTAAGATATATATATCATCAAATAAGAATAAAGGATGAGGATATTTATAATACAACTTTCTGAACCAGATATGGGAATTATGAATTTTTGATTCTACCATTTGGTTTGACCAATGCACCTGCAACATTCGTGAGCTTAATGCATGGAATATTCCATCCATATCTGGATAAATTCATTCTAATTTTTATAGATGATATATTAATTTATTCCATAAATGAGGAGGAACATAAGGAACATCTATGTATATTGTTGAAAATTTTAAGCGACCATCATCTATACGCAAAATTCAGTAAGTGTGACTTTTTCAAGAAAAAAATTCAGTATTTGGGACATATCATTTCAGGGGAAGGAATAGTAGTGAACCCTGAAAAGATAAAGAATATTATGGAATGGAAGGTTCCTAAAAATGTGGCTGATATTTGATCCTTCATGGGATTGGCTGGTTACTACTGACATTTTATATAAGGTTTTTCTAAAATTTCATTTCCTATAACTTCCTTGTAGCGCAAGGGGAAAATATTCAACTGAACCAATGAATGTCAATCTAGTTTTGAGAAATTAAAACATTTATTGACCACTACTCCTATTCTAAAAGTAGCAGATCCAAATTTATAATTTGAAGTTGGCACCGATGCAAGTAAAGGAGTAGGAGCAGTGTTGTCATAAGAAGGAAAGGTAGTCAAGTATGAATATAGAATGTTAAGAGACCACGAGCAATGATACTCTGCGTATGATTTAGAATTGACTGCAGTTATGCATGCACTCAAGATATAGAGACACTAGCTATTGGGATAAATGTTTGTACTAAAAACTGACCATAGCATTCTAACCAGCTACTTTAAGCAAGCCGATCTAAATGCTCACCACACAAGATGGAATGCATTCCTGAGCGAGTTTGATTTTGAAATGTAGCATGTTAAAGGCAAAGAGAATCGAGTTGCTGATGCATTAAGCAGAAAGCTACATCATATTTATGAATTATATTTTAATGGCATGGAATTCAAATTTTAGGAAGAGGTAAAGAAGGCTGCAGGAAGATATCCTGAATATCAGTTCCAATGGCAGAAAGCGCAAGATATGGCAGCACAAGGAAAATAGTTAGACTGTGTCATCAATGAAAAGGAGATGTTAAATTTTTGAGGCAAAATGTTCATTCCTTATCAAATAGGTTTGAAACGACTAATCCTGGATGAGTATCATAGAAGTTTGTATGTTGGGCACCCCGTCTATCTAGGAAATGTTAACATCTATCAAAAAAGGTTACTTTTGGCCAGGAATGTACAAAGACATCGTTGAATATTTGACTAAGTGTTTAGAATGCCAACAAGTACATTTTGAATATCAACACCTAGCCGGTTTATTACAACCCATACAAGTACCATAATGGAAATGGGAAGTTATATCACTGGATTTTTTTTTTGGTTTATAAAGAACAAAGTGACATAATGACTCCATTATGGTGTTTTTGGATCGCTTGACCAAAGAAACCCATTTTCTTCCTGTATAGTCCAATTTTAAAACCATACAGATTGCTGACATCTTTATGAGAGAAATATTCAGATTACTTGGTATACCAAATACAATCATCTTAGATCGAGATGTGAAGTTTACTTCAGCCTTTTGGAAGACACTATTTACAGGACTAGGCACTCAAATCCAATTCAGCACAACTTACCATCCTCAAATGGATGGGAAAACAGAACAAGAAAACCCGATTTTGGAAGAAGTTTTACTAATGTATGTAATGCAACAACCAACAAAATGGGAAGATTACCTACATTTGGTAGAATTTTCTTATAACAATGGTTATCAATAATCACTCCAAATGAGCCCGCTTGAAGCTATATATGGAAGACAGTGTCGGACGCCTATTAATTGGGGCAGTCCTGAAACAAGGTTAATGTTTGGACTAGAGTGGTTGACCGAGATGGAGTGAGAATTTAAGAAGATTTGACAAAATTTGAGGAGTGCGCAATATAGACAGAAAGTGTATGCAGACCAAAAAATGACCTACCGGGAGTTTGGAGTTGGAGATCATGTCTATGTTAGAATTGAACCCAAGAAGAGTACACTGAGGTGGACTACTTGTGCTGAATTGGCTCCCCGCTTCTGTGGGTCTTTCCAAATCTTGGAAAGGGTGGGACCTGTTGCCTATCGATTAGCCTTACCCAGACACATAAAATGCATAATCTGTCCCATGTGTTTGTGCTTAAAAGATACATCCATGATCCTAAGCACGTAATACATTGGAAGAATGTTCAGGTAAGGAGGAAATGGAAATTAAATATTTCTAAGAAATATAAAATATTGCTTATTAATTTACCGTTTGTTGGATGCAAATAGAACCGGACGATGAGTTTCTGGTAGAGCCTCATTTTATCCTCTAATGGAGAGAAATAACGCTCCGGAAGCAAGCTATCACCCAAGTTAAAGTGAAATGGAAACACTTTAGCCTAGAGGAGGCAACTTGGGAAGATGAAAACTTTGTGCGGGAGGCATAACCAAGACTGTTCAATGGAATGGTTTAGCAACAATTAAGGTGTTCATTTTAAGCGGGGGAAGTTGTAAGACCCATATTTAATGATTACTTTGTTAAAAGAAATTTTTTTAATTAGACTTTGAAGTATTTAATTTTAATTAGTAGATTAATAAATATGTTAATCAAAAGTTGTGAATCAAGATTCTTACTTTTGGAAATAAAGTTTCACTTATGGTATGGTACTATGAATCTGATGGTAAAAGTTTCCAAGACTCTAAGGTAGTTGAATAAAGAAGTTACTGGTAGTTACCTTTCCTTTGGGAATAAAAATAAAATCCTAGAGGAGTAAAGGGGTTATGTATAGGAAAAGAAAAACAACTAGAGGCTGAAGAAAGAGAGCATCCAGAGTTGGTGGAGAATGAGTGGAGCTCTACTATCTGATGGGGAGAAGAGACTGCACAGGAGTCCTGAGGTCTAGCTCCTTAGATAACTAATCTGCTGTGAACTTCTACCTTGGTGTAGATCAGCACCGGGGGAGTGGAGGAAATTATCGCCTCACTCAAGGTTGGGTGGAAGCCATCGGAGTTACAAAAAGTGAGATAAGTAAACTTGAATTAAAAAGAAAACTTGAATGTTTTTCCATGTGAATTGTATGCCCATATATAGAATTAGAAATTTCATTTTTATGTGATTTTTTGTTTCTGGCATAAGAGATTACAAAGGAAGAAAATTATGTATGGAATAAATTACAGAAATTTTTTTGTATTTATGAAATTGACCTTTATATCATTTGACTCTGGGTGAAAAATAAAAGTTGTAAACATAGTAGGTTTGACAGTCTAAAACCTAGGAAGTAAATCCCAAGAAAAAAATAGTATGTCCTGCAGATAGAATTTAACTAGTACACGAACTAAGGGAATAATACCCTTAGAGTGGTTCACACACTTACCTAGAGTAAAGCTAGAAGAAAAAGTAAATAGAGAAAACTATTAAATTATTAAATATTTAAGTACAAATAGTAACTACCGTATGAAAGCAAAGATTCTGAAAGAATTGGTCTTTCTTACTTAAACATGAAAACTGTCTCAAATCCAGCGAAAATTGTAAAGAATAATTGTATGTACAGACATATACATTCACGGATATTTGCAATTACAGACATTGCATTCATGGAAAATATGCATAACAAAATATTAAACATTTTTAGAGAAGGTGAAGCTAGATTAATTATAAATCATAGAAACTCAGTATATACATATATGTTTAATATTCCAAAATTATCTTATAGCTAATTGGAATATTAATTTTTTCTTTTTTCATTTATATAGATGAATAGGTGGGTAGGGAGACCCATAAATCTCTTTAGTAGGAATAAAATCACTCTCAATGTGAATAAGAATCATCTTAAATAGCTCGATAAAGCACCCTCATGTGTAAATAGGGGATGAAGCATTTGGATGGGGTCAAGTTTGACCAAATCAACAACGTTGGTATGGAGAGAGTGGATAATCAATGAGAGACAACACAGTGTTAATGGGAGGAAGTCTCCATGATAGCAGTGGCTTTAATGAGTGGGTCCCAAGGTGAGAAGGGTCACAATGAATATAAGGAAGGGGAAGGCAGCCATAGAAGGCATGTTGATTATTGATATGTTTTGGTCTATTATTACTTCTTGCACTCTTCATCTGTTTAGCAGATTATGTTGTGTTGTTTAGCACAAGGGTGTTCCCAAGTGGGAATCCCACCCTAATCCTCGAGGGACTTGAAGTGCCCACTCAGGAGAGGTTTGTGAGTTGCTTATCCACATTCCAACATTCAAGCCAGCTTCAGTCTTCAGCTACAACACATTTTCTTCCAGGGCTGTGTTGAGTTGCAAGGCAAAGACAATGGAGGATTGAAAGGGTCACTTTCTGTGTTTGTTTTTTCAGTGGAAAGGTATCCTTTCCATTGGGAGACCAAAAAGGAGGGTACTTGGGCTTTATTCACCATTTGGCACCAAGCCAAGATATTACCACCCACTACATCGTAGTTTCCCTCTTAGACTACGTTATTTCAGAGAGCAGTTGCAGTGGTGGTTTCAGTGCTTCATTTGGAGGGTTAGATCTTAAGTGTAGGGATCAACCTTTCACTTGGATGATCTATTGGAGGAGCTCCATACATTTATACATCAGTTTAAGCCACCTCCTTCCAGTTATTCAGTTGCAATGATTCTTCAACCCTAGGGTTGTGTTTCACAATTTTGTATTTTGTGTATTTCCATAAACCCTTTCTGGGTTTCCTTGGAAAAGTGTTTGGGAGCATAGATCTCTATTCCTGGCATTATTGGAGCCATACATTAGCAGATACATTTATTTACATTTTCCAGCTGCATTTATATTCATTTGGACAACATTGTACTAGTTCTCTGGCATTCTTCTATGCAACAACATTTCATGTTTAGGCATATGTATTCATTGGAGGCTTGTTTCCCTTGATTATTTGAGTTGTGCCCATATTTATTGTACTTATTTGCTGCTGATTTACATAATAAAATGGCTCTATGTTTGTCATGCATTTTGGTGTATGGATATTCACTGTTATTTCTAGTTTTGTGTTCAATATTGCTTCTTTTCCTAATTTGGAATATTACAGTGGTAACAAAGCATAATCTTGGCTTAGCCTGTGTATTTGAGCCAATATGCTATTAAAAGAATAAGAAGAAGAAGCAGAAAGAGAAGAAGATATCTATAGTGATGGAGGGAATGAGTTTTGTCTCATGTCTTTTCAGATCTATGAAAGACCTCTCCAAGGAGGTCAAGCAAATGAGAAGGGAGAAATGCAATGAGACCTCGAGAGGGTTTCAAGATGAGGAAGGTCCAAGCACTTCTTATCAGCAACAGAAGAAACCAACATTGCATATATTTCCAAAGCAATCTACTATGTCCACTTTATTTGAAGAGGAAGGTGAAAGGCATGGAGATGGAAGAAACTTAGATCACGAGATTCTAAGTGAGTATCTTGCAGAATAACAATCTCAATCAAGGGCTTTCAAGGAGAATCTAACTCTCCAATAGTTCATTCATATGAAAGAAGAGAGGAGACCTTGCAACAACATTAGAAGAAAAAGACACAATAGATTTCTATTGTCTACATTTGATGGGTCATCCACATGCATAGCAAGGGCTTGGATAAGGAAGTTGGATGCATTCTTCTGGCTACATCCAGTAGTAGAAAAAGAAGTTGTTGAGATTGCATTGTTGCACCTTGAGGGTGAAGCAAATATTTGGTGGTTCATCCATTTGAAACATGCAAGAGTGATTGCTTATGGAGATTTTACTCAAAGGCCGATCAAGAAATTTGATAGAAGAAAACTGGAGGAAATTCCTAATGATACATTTTCCAACATTGATGATAAATCGCATGAGGAGCTAAGGGAAGATGTCAGCATTATCACTCTGAAATAAGAGAAAATTCCACCACCACTTGCTGCAAGAGTAATTTCATCATGAGAAGGAACACTTGCATATTTTTAAGATGATCTTCATCTCTTGACATTGAGAGTCCCTTGCATTATTCATGAGATGCATGAGGAAGAGGAGACTTATACCAGCGCTGGTGCAGCAGTAGAAAAGCATCCATCACCATCGCCAGCAATTGGAGGAGTCATCACACCGGTAGGAGGAACCCTTGTAGCTGTACAATATGTTCCCAAGGATCAACTTAACCAAGGTATGCAAACATTTCCACTTCCTATTATTTCAACACATCATATGGAGAGTTGTGGGGACATGCCATCAGGGAAATTGCATGACCTAGGGTCAAAGAAGACTACTAATTTGGAGCAGCAGACTATCATTGCGCAGAGGACCCTTGACTGGTTCAAGGAGGAGATGTATAGCCATCCTGATTTCTCATTATTGAGTTGCACAAAAAACTTTGGGTTGGAGTGTAGAGTTTTGGAAGATAGGATGAGCATAATCCCAATCAATAAAATGCAAAACTATGTGTTAAACATTGTGCATGATCATGAGATAACTTATGCACCATCATGGAGATCATCAGTGCTGTCACTAACTAGGAGTGATGAGTTGGGGACCCAACTATTATTGGGACATTCCAATGACCATTCTACTTGGGTAGAATTGGATAGGAAGATGGTTGATGGAAGAAATCTTATGATGGATGACATCTCCCATTATTATGATGGATCCTTCTTGATGAGCACTTCACAACTCAATGAGAATATTTTTCCTATAACATGTCTGGAACCTTATGGGTTCAACTTGGTCATCAATGAGTGGTCTTCATGTGGAGATCTCTAGGAGGTTTCACTTCAACATCTCATGAAGTGCAAGGATACTGATCAGACTTGGGAGGATGGTATTCTCCATTGGATGTATAACAATTTGGAGCAAGATGGGAGACACCCACAATTGGATGGATGGGTGAGGATGATGAGCAAGAGGTTGGTGAGCCACTTGTAGATCTGCGACACAGAGCAGCAAGAGGCATGGCTGTGCTGGCTACTCTTGAAAGAGTTTGGCCATCATGTGAAATATCCTATGTCAAAGGATGTATTATGGTTTGGGGCATTGCATGGCACCTATATGATATGGCAGCAATGGATTTGGTTTTCTGGGGAATTTTACAAGTCAATCATCATGATGTTACTCCATGACTTGTATAACGATGAGATGAGAAGGCATCAAGAGATATTGTTGCATTGGTTACTCTTGGGAGAGTATGGGCTGATTTTCTCCCATACCTTTCATGATGTTTCAGGAGTAAAGGGTGGCACAATCATGGTGCAAAGGGGATACTCCTTAGCTTTGGGGTATCATGGGGTGCTTCCACATAGGAAGGAGTCTCCCATATGTAGCAGCATTATGGCACATGAATTTGACATTTGTCATGTCAAAGAATGGAGTTATGAGATGACAGGAGCCTGATCACAAAGGCCAAAAACATTGTCACTGGGGAGTATGTATCTATTGATGGAGTGTTCCAAGGGTCACTTCACATATGAATCTTTTGATGGTCATGTAGGATATGAGAGTTATGGAGTGGTGGATGGAGACATCTATTACTAGGATATAATCTTCTTGACTTAGATCTCGAAGCACAAGAAGAAGGATTTACATGCAACAAATGGTTCATTCCTTTCCATTCACCAAGGCTTCATGGAGACATATCATACCACTATGGAGAGATCATCCATGGACTTCATTATCAGCTTGATCAAGATCATTTCTCCAAAAGCGGCCACTATTTCCAATAGACTTCTTGGTTCATTTGGGGCCATAAGCAGTGATGAGGATGGCCACTCCCAAGGATATTTTGGGGAGATGATATCTTACTCAGGGTGTGCTAAGTTGGCACCACACATTATTCACCTTCTCTACGCATGTGAGAGGATTGTGGCAGTAAGAAAGTGGTTCGGAAACCACTCACCATATCATATTCTGAGGTAGTTAGGAGTAATACTATGGTTGTTCCACTTGAGGGACTATTATCCTCCTCCAGTATTTCATATGGCAGCTAGTGTGTCTTTTATTTTGATCCCATATGTTGATGATGTTATTATCATTGTTGTTGGCATGACTGGAGGTATTTCACATCGACTGGATGTGCCCATTGGGAATGATATTCCCCACACTTCTTATGCCTCATGCTTCAAGGGGAACTTTGGACAGTATATGGCTGCTACATTAGATCTCTTGTTTTCTTATGAGGTCAGCCATTTGGCTAACTTGAGCACTTGGGTGATGCATCTCATACGCATTTGGGAGGAGTTTTTCTATGAGTTACCACTTTGGAGGGTGACCCATTTTGTTTGGATGATAGCTTGGGGATTGGAGCTTCTCATGGGAATTGAATTTCCCTACATTTTTCAGATTTCATGTCTCAAGAAGGCCTCTAGACAACATATAGTTGCCTCCATGGATATCCCACATCTTCATGATGATATCCATTTGGATTTGTCACCAAAGGATAACTTGTACACTTGGGAGGAGCAACTAGGGGACAAATTGATGAGACAAAATATTGTTCAGTGGAGGAGCTTATCGAATGAGGACGCTACAGTAGGAAGAGAGGAGGCTTTCCAGTTCTATCCTTGCAGTTTCTTGCGGACAAGCAAAATTTGGGAGGGGAGGACTGTAATATTCCAAAATTATCTTACAGCTAATTGGAATATTAATTTTTCTTTTGTCATTCAGATAGATGAATAAGTGGGTAGGGAGACCCATAAATCTCTTTAGTAGGAATAAAATCACTCTCAATGTGAATAAGAAGCATATTAAATAGCTGGATAAATCACCCTCATGTGTGAATAGGGGATGAATCATGTGGATGGGGTCAAGTTTGACCAAATCAACATGCTGGAATGGATGGAGTGGATAATCAATGAGAGACATTGTAGTGTTAATGGGAGGAAGTCTCCGTGATAGTAGTGGCTTTAATGAGTGGGGCCCAAGGTGAGAAGGCTCATGATGCATATAAGGAAGGGGAAGGAAGCCATAGAAGGCATGTTGATTATTGATATGTTTTGGTCTGTTATGACTTCTTGCACTCTTCAACTGTCTAGCAAAGTCTGTTGTACTGTTTAGCACAAGGGTGTTCTCGAGCAGGAATCCCACCCTCATCCTCGGGGGACTTCAAGTGCCCATGAAGGAGAGGTTTGTGAGTTTCATATCCACATTCTGGCATTCAGGCCAGCTCGAGTCTTCAACTACAATGTAATTCCTTCCATTTTTTTGTTGAGTTACAGGGCAAAGGCAATGGATGATTGATAGGGCCACTTTCTATGTTTCTTTTTCAGTGAAGAGGTATCCTTTCTATTGGGAGGCCAGCAAGGACGGTCCTTGGGAATTATTTAATCATTTGGCACCAGGGAAAGTTATTACCACCCACTACAATGCAGTTTCCCTCTTAGACTGTGTTATTTCAGAGAGCAGTTGCAGTGGTGGTTTCAGTGCTTCATTTGGAGGGTTAGATCTTCAGTGTAGGGATCAACCTTTCACTTGAAGGATTGATTGGAGGAGTTGCATACATTTCTACATCATTTTCAGCCACCTCCTTCCAGTTATTTAGTTGTAGTGATTCTTTAGCCCTAGGGTTGTGTTTCACTATTTTGTATTTTTTGTATTTCTGGAAACCTTTTCTGGGTTGTCTTGGAAATTTTTTTGGGAGCATAGATCTCTATTCCCACCAGTATTGGAGCCATACATTAGCAAATACATGTATTTACATTTTCCATCTGCAGTTATATTCACTAGGACTGCGCCGTACTAGTTCTTCGGCATTCTGCTATGCAGCAACATTTCATGTTTTGGCATATGTATTCATTGGAGGCTTGTTTTCCTTGATTATTTTAGTTGTGCCCATATTTATTATACTTATTTGCTGATGATTTACATAATAAAATGGCTCTATGTTTGTCACACATTTTGGTGTAATGATATTCATTGCTATTTCTAATTTTGTGTTCAATATTGCTACTTTTACTAATTTGGAATATTAGAATATGCCCCTTAAAACATAACAGAACTGTATTCAAATGAAGAAACCATGTATTACTACAACATATTCACATTAGTGGCTGAACGAAGAAGTCGAAATTCCACATTCTATAGTAACATAAAACTATATAGAGAATATAAGGGAAACTATCACTAGAGAAATCAATAATTCATGCATAGGCCATTAAGTATTGAGGATAGAGAACCAAGAAAGGTAATTTCATGTCTATGAAAATGGAATCCTAGTAAATTCTTAATAACTTAATTACGTACAGTGGAACCCTGTCGACTTGGAAACTTCAATTAAAATTAGGGGTTTCAAGACCAACCCTCTGCCAAAAAAATTGATGATTTTGTATAGTGTTTTGGCGATGTTGTTGGGGGATATCACATCCATAAACAAAATAAATGTATTGTTGAGGTCATAAAAAAAAAATCGATCACATAAACCTTGTCAAGGTCTAAGGAGATAACTCTCGACCTCAACAGGAAAGAAACTAGAGCGAAACCATTGCAAAGTCGGCAATATTGAGAACTCATAAACCAGAGTAGATAGGGATGAGAGACAACTAAAAAAACAACGGAGAAATAACACATGCGCCTAGAAGAGAAAAACGAAGTGCTTCAGAATATGCCTGCTGTCATAGAAGGTGTGAACGTGAACAATAAACAAGGGCGAAATCCTTACCTGTACTAAGGAGATGATATTTTATGTTAGTAAGGATTTATATTAATGCATTTTAAGCCAATAAAAACAAAGAGAACTAGAGAATATCAAGAACTCCATTAACTTGGGTCTGCCAGAAATTGTAAACCCTCGAATTCTGCAAAAAAAAATTGTAAACATAATGGATAAGAGACCTTATTTAGTTACAAGGATTAGAGGAATAGATTCAATTCGGGAGAATGATGGAGGAAAAGCACACACATGCCAAGCTAGTCAACGAAGAGAAGTTACCTGTAAATGTTGCTGATAAGCAATGTTGATAGCTGTCACCCGTTCCGAGAGTCGAAGTGAATTCTTTGAGCCATGGCTACCTTGCAGTCTAACCTCTATCAAGTAAAGAAATGTGTTGGAGTCACTAAATTGCAACGGGGAGACCTTAAGCACTCTTCTGAAATAAAAATAACGGTAGAGTATCCAATGCAAAAGGCTCACCATTTCATGAGTCACTGTGTGAAAAACCCTGCTGAGCAAGAAAGCAGGGTTGCAGAGCTCATGAGAAGTTGTGGCGGAGGCACATGAATGAGGTGGTTAGGGTTTGACCATGGGTAGGCCATTACCCTAACAAACCACGAATTAATAACCACCATCAATGATGTGGACAGATCAATGGAGGAGATGGAGCCAAATTCCAGTGCAAAGAGTTGCAATAAAATTCGAGGTGATGGATTGACACCTCATAAATTTGCATATCAATCCTTACACCCGTGGAAGGGATAATATATTCCAATATTGATAACTCGTACCCCATTTAGTCATGACGGTAATGGCTATTAAATCCACATCAAGAACAAGAGTAATAATCAGTGTAACCTATATAATAATTACAAAAAGCGATTTATGATATACCGAGCCGAAATGTAAATTTTGATATGATAAAGACATTGACCCAGCAAAGTATGTTTTCTATAAGATTTATTTTCCATGTTGTTTAATCTATATTCAGAGGGTAGTTTTATATGGTGAATGTTACAGTTTTTTAACGTTGTTTTTATCTTCCTTCCTCGAACCAAACATAGAAGATTGGTATGAGCTACCATGTATAAAGTTAATGTGTAAATATCATTATAGTGGTTTAATCTACTGCAACTTTATTCTTGGTTTTATCCAAAGTATCTCTCAAATTCATCCATCTTAGTATTAAATCACAAATCATAAACAAAAGTATGATATTTACAACATATATGAAAAGGGATATTAGAATTTAAGTGTTTTGATATCATCTATAGTTACTAGTGATTTAATTTATATAATTGTGCTAGTCATATTTTAGTTGTTAAATTAATAGTAAAACAATTGTTATTACGAATTATTCATAAATATTAATTAACTTGTCTTTACAATTTAATTTAAAAATTAATTTAATACTAAATAACAAATTATATATCGTCTCAACTCCATTTTACTCTACAAAAGAAAGAAATCTTGTTTAAAACGAGCCTTCATTTGAGAGATAACATTAAAATTTGTGTTCCATATTCCCATTCCTTCACTACGACAAACACAATTTCATTCAACTCTATATCGATCATGAACCATTCCCATGAACTTTGTAGGAGACAATTGGTTGTGAAAAACACGTTTCTTGGAATTGACATCTCATTGAGTTGAAGCTAAGTTTCAACTAAGTTCCCCCATATCAATTTGAACCAAACACTGCCCAAAAAACAAAATTTTAGCACAACATTTTCACTTTCATTTCCATTTTTTTATGAACGCTTTAATTGATCATCTCACATCTTGTCAAGAGTTCATACTCCCATTAGCTATAATTGAACTAAGCGATAGGCATAGCACTTGTTTATTGTAATGTTGAATTAAATTTTATTTTCTAGATATTACATCATTATTTAAATTTATATTTTGAAACTATATAATATAGGTAATATTTATTGAAATTGATTGAGCCAAATCCATTAAATAATAAAAAAATTATGAAGAAAAACAATAAGGGAAAAACCAGTGTAACTTTTCTTTTTTAAATAAGATACTTTCCATGGTTAGTAAAAGCCTTTTCCAAAATATTAATTATGGAAATAATCATAAATTAAAATAAATAAATAAATTATATAATTAACTAATGATGCCACTTGGTCATTAATGTTCTGTGTTTTTTTTTTTTTTGTTTTTTTTTTGAAAATTTGATTTTAAACCACATAAAATTAGTCATCCAATAATCCAAAATTAGAAATTCAAATTTAAAAAATTCAAAAAATAATTTTCAATTTCTAATTAAACTTAATTTTAACAAAACATAGATAAACTTTAGAAATAGTTTCTAAAAATTTGTAAATTAGTTCAAAGTCAAATAATTTTGATCCAAACTGATTACAATATACTTTGTCTTCGACAGGTATAAAAATTGATCAATTCTTGAAATGGAAGTCATAAAAAAAACCAGATCTAATCGATTAATGTACTCCTAGAAGAAGTTGAAGAGTGGCAGGGAAGGGGAAACAATGGAGAATATGCATAATAGGTTATTGTTTTCTAATTGTGATAGGCATGACACTGCTGAGCGGTTGGTTTTCATTTTTTTAGCACTCGGGGACCCATAAGAAGGGGATCTCGTGACAAGGTATGATTGTAGTTTTAGATGGAGTTGATTTCTACCTTTTCATGTGGAGATTCAATTGGATTTTCAAAGATTGGTGTCCAGGGAGAAGAATGGTGGTAGATATTTTGTCTATGTCAGTTCCTTATCAATTAAGTTTTTATCAAGGGTTTCTTACTCTAATAAAAAAGGTGCATATGGTGGATTATCCTGCGGTGTTGGTGTTAATATCCTTCAAAGTGGACGATTTGGGGATGTAGTCTATGAGTCCCATTGGAGCTCGCGAGGGTACAACTAGTTGGTTTCTTTATCATCCACCAATTTGTATGAATTTTTTAGTGTTCTTGGTCATTGCGAATGGGGGTTTTCTCATGACTCAAATGGTAAGATCCCACCCTCCCTATTGCCTAATTTTTGTGAATGCTCGACTTCAATTTATTTGGGTCTGGTAGGAAGTTTAAATTAAAAGCATATATGGGTGCCTACAAATATTTATGTGTCCTTCATTTCCTATGGAATTGGTATGGATGCACTACATTTTGGGGAAATAAAAGCCCATGTCAAATCTTTATTGAACATTTAAATGGGAGAACCACAACCTTTTGGGTCAGGGGTTTACACACAGCCATTGAAACAAAGCATTGGCTTTAAATGGGATATTCTTGTACCTTTATAAAGCCTACAATATGAGGGGAGGGTTCTTCAAAACACTAACTAATCAAATGCTATAACATACAAACCAAGTCAATTGTTGTACTGAATATGGGGCTACATGGTGGAGCTTCAGATCCCCAAATATCGAAACAATGAAAGGGAAATGTTCTAACTTAGCAGAACAAATTCAAAACACATCAGTGTCATACATTATTAAAAAAATGGAGCTCCCTCGAGCCATGGAAGTAAATATCCTAGATGTTAACTCCCTCTTTTATACCATGGAATCAAATGCAATTATGTATAGGTTGAATGGTTTTTGGCCAAAACCAAAATCATTACATCAATGGATCTTCAGATCTTGGACAACAAACTTTGACATTTAGTTATGCTCCAGAGTCTTCTTTATTATGCATTTTGATACACATAAATATTATGATATTGTTTAAATGAAGGGTCATATTTCTAGGGTAATGCTGGGTTTTTCACATCTTCATGGCTTCCATAATTTGATCCATTCAATATGGTGGTGACTCTCAAATTTTCCTCTTCCCTTTTGACACTATAAGGTTCTAGGTGATATTGGAAAAGCCATGAGAAAATTTTAGAAAAGAAACTCTGAAAGAATATGTGTGGAGAGCGACCTTAGCAAAGCTTAACTATATCACATTAATTTAAAACACAAATATCTTAAGTGTTCCCCAGTCTTGGACCATGAAAACATGACATTTCGATGTAGGAATTGTTTTCAAATAAGACATTTGCCAACGACATGTTCATAGATTAAAAAGACGCATAAAACAAAAAGACATATAAGCTAAGAGGATGGTAGTTTATAGAACCACATACTTCTAAAGAAGAAGATGGAGGAACTATGGAGAATTCAACCAAAAGAGAAGGGGGCTCTCAAGACAAAAAATTCACTACCTCGCCCAAATTGAATGAGACTGATACAATAGCACCCGAGGAAACAAAAAATCAATCAAGAGTGATCCAAATGGATGATGAATCAAGAGGTACGAAGCGTGCCAATGTATCAGAAAGCTCAAATTCGGATAAAGAAAACCCTCCAGAGACAGAAATGGGTGTATTGGTTCTAGTTACAATGGGCCACAACTCCAAAAAATGGAAATAGATCTAGAAAAAGAAAGGAAAGAAAGTGTAGAATGTGATGTCTACATTAATTAATCTTCCCCATGTACTTATATTGTTTCTTTTTTTTCTTTTCTTTTTTAAGACTATAAGCATATAAAAGAAAAATATTTTATTGGTTACTTGCCACATAAAAATTTGGCCATATCTTGACAAATACACACATCATATTTGTATATATAAAATGTTTTTTTTCAATATAAATGAAAATACAGTTTTCTTTTCACATGAAAAAAAAACATAAATTTTTGTTTTACCTACTAAATAAACATCAAATTCACTTAATATATTTTTTAATCTTTCTTCCAGTATTTTCACTGATTACATAGGTTAGACATGATCCTGGATCAGCAACCATGCACTAATTTTGTCCTTACCGCTGAAATGCAACCGGTCACTATCTCCTTTTATATCAAATCTCATGTGTGCCCTTCGGTTGGTCAAAATGAATGTATCTGTAGAGAAAGTTGGAGAAAATTCGTAAACCATATAATCATAAAAGAATGATTAAGCATGCACTAGGGATAACTCGAAGCAATCAAAATCAGCCAATGTCGTATGAGTTGCGTGGTTTTGGGCGGTTAATGAGCAGTTATAAATTGAGAAGTTGCTTTCCATTACTCTCTGATGAAACGGCATATATTAAAGAAAAGGACCGACTCAGACATATCATATTAAGTTTCAATTTTCATTGAAGAGCAGTCTTCGCATTAAAAATATAACATCTTTTTATGTTGGATGAAAATTAAGAAGCCACTATCATTTTTATATCTGGTTGTAAATTCCAAAAGTCAAAGACCTTGACAAATAAATTCATAGAAAGATTAATTTAGAATAGATGTTAAGGTAAAAATACAAGAGTACGATCATTTAGTATGTGAGGATACGGAACCGACTTTCAATCTCTAAAAGGGAACAATAATTTTTAATTTTGACTACTGATATAATAAATTCAAGGAAACTTATGAAAAACATTGAGAGATGACACAATTTATTCAGAATATATGTGAAAGGGTACGAAACATGGCCACAAGCAGTTCACAGGTAAGCAAGTTCCAATCTCTGGAAGGGTAGTCCTTGCAAGTTGTCAATGGTGGGGATCTGTAACTTTTTGTTATAAACAACGGATACCTTCATTAATTAAATCTGCAAGCATGAATGGTGGTCATATTCGTGTGCAGTACTTCAATTATTTCCTTTTAAACTCGTGCTTTTCCACCGCACACAGAGGGTTCATGTTTTGTAAAGGCATTGAAAACGTGAGTTCATTTTACAAGGAAACCAGTCATTCGAATACTTTAAGAAGATCGCAGATGTTCATAAAATTGAAAGTACTGCAGGAGCGTACAGCTTCGCAGATTTTAGAAACGCTGAGCTCTGGGTTGCTCTCGTTACATTTCTCTAAGTTGATTTTCTGGACACAACTGTAACGTTATATTCCATGGCGAAGTTTGGAGGATTTGTGGATGAGAAAGGTGAGTTTGAAAGCCAATATTCTGGAGGTTATGTTTCTATGTAATATTCCTATTTGAAAATATTTATAAAACACAGCGATGGAACAACTTCAAGAGCAAATATTCAGCGGCACATAAAATAATAGAAGCAGTCTATGTGACAGATACTTGCTAAATAGATAATTCACTGAACCATTTTATTATGTCGGGAGATTACATGGAAATACAATACATACGAAGGTGGTAGCACCTGAAACTTGCCCACGGCAAATTAAAAGGTATCCAAGAAATAACAGAGAAACGACGGTGCACCGTTCTGCGTACAGGCGGCTGGAATGCACTATCGCGTGCTTCTAAGATGCTGCGCTGTGAAGAATCCCCTGAGAAGCTTCCGACTCGGCCTTGCGCACTCTCCAACCCGACCTTCCTGCAAATGACGGTAAGACTGCCTCACCCGAGCAGGCACTCGAAGTCCCCCGAGGCTGAGGTTGAGATCTCCACTCGGAGACACTCGGCGCACTAAACAGTGCTGCGGACCTGCTAAACAACCGGCGTGCTCAAGTCTTAGCGACCAGTTTCAATATATTAAACATCAATAATAATCCAAAAACAGGGTGGCTCCCTTCTTTTTGTATACAGCCTTCATCACAGATCCTTGACTCCTGCTTTCCCGCACTGCCCCTCTCGGCCCCACGCTACCAACTCAGCCCGCGTACTTACCTTCGCGCGCATCAGATGAGGTCACGGTCCGCTCACTGTTATTACACCTTCTTGGCCCCACGATACCAACTCAGCTCGCGTGTTTGTCTCCGCGCGCTCGAGTGAGCCCCGATCTACTCACGGCCTCTCATAATTAACTAGTGATGGAAAAATTGATCCGAATTAATATTCCAATTAGCTATTGCTAATTTGGGAATATTACAATCTCCCCCGGCAAAATGTTGCTTGCCCTCAAGCAACTACCTGAACATCTCTCCACCGATACTGCAAAATGTGCCTGGGTCCCAGATGCGCCACTGAATCTTTTCTGACCTCTGCATCACCCGGTTATGGAGGGATCTCTCAATGCCAGGATCCCGAACCGATCTCTCATGGTACCGACCAACCAACAATCCTCCCGAATCCCATTGCCACCATGGCCAATCATCGCTCAAGTCCCACGAATTAGGCTGCACACTATCTCTGGCTATGGTTGATGCTCTCAGAGGTGAATACCACCAACAAAAATCAATGCTCCCAAGCTCCTGATGTGTTGTACCTGTAACCGCGTATGCTGCCCCACCAATTGCATACCAACTCATCACCTCTCTCCTGTCCAAGTCCTGAATCAATCCCATGCTGATCCTGCTCTCCTGAAATCGAGAAGGAGTCCTGAAGTAATGACAACTGGTGCCCTCCTGCCAACTGGAATCTGTAACATCTATTATGTCTAGGGGCCCCTGCTCCGTTGTGCTCAGAGGGTACCTACTCATGATCTCCCGCCAATCCATCCTGGAAGAAGAATTCGATGTAGCAACAACTGTATATGGAACATGCCTAGAGTGTTTCTGCCAGCCCGTAATCGACTCCCACTGCTCTTCCCTTTCTGCCAATGGAAGCTGTCTATAGAAGAAAGCCCCCCTCTCTATAATGGACCAAAGTGGGCAAGATATGCTGCAAGCCCCATCGATGTACTCCTGGAGAATGCTACTCACTGAGAATACTGCAGCTCTGCTGACTACGTGTACATCTATCTGCACCTCATCCCGGTGTCGACCCATCCATGGATGCTCTACCATCTCCAACAGCTCATTCCCCTCCTGATTGGGAATGTAATGCTCCTGTTGTCTACTAGTCCCCTGCAAAACTATCTCATCAACCTCCAACATCTCCAGAGGATATGGATCTGTAGCTGTTGTCACTGTACTCAGTGTCTGTGCATCTAACTGCTCCCCCTGAAAGGCTGACCCCAATGTTAGCCGCATATCCATCATAGGCTCAATATGGGCGCCCATATGGACCTCAACCAAGGAAATGTCATGCCTGATGTCCATAGTATCCTCCTCTACTAAGTCAGGCTCCATCATATGATGCTCTGGCTGAATCGTCACAAAGGACTCATCACCCAGAGTATCTCATATACAATCCTCTGACTACTCACCCTGCACACTAGAACACAGCTCTGGTCTACTGTCATCATCATCTCTGCATGGCTGCTCTCACTCCCCCGAAGCATCCTCATATGATCCCATGGACTCATTTGAAGAAGAGTCCTCATCCTGGCATATGGAAGGAATTTCTACCGGCTCTACCTCTGCCACCTCATTTGCATCTCTCAAACATGAGTGATCAGGCCCCCAAGGTTCTTTGCAAATGAAGCAAAGTCCCTTCCTCCTCAGCTCCAGAAATGAAGGTGAGCTGAAAATCTGAACTTGGCAAGCATCATAGCTTACCCCATGCTGTCCTTCTCCCCACTCATGACAAGTGTAGAGTGTAAGCTGATCCTGGGCTGCAAAATTATTGCCCACCATTGGCAAAGTGAAGAACAATCCTCCATAGAAGGTTCCTCCAACAATGAAGAACAAGATGGCCCAAGACAATCCATCCATGAAGAATAGGACACGGTCATCATGGATCATCCGGATGAGAGGTTTGCTGAAGGTTTTACATGATGATACATGATGCAAACAATTTCTCACAAGGATATAACGCAGTCTCATCCACTGCAACTTCAGAAAATTACATGGCAAGCAATGTACAAGATCCATCACATCTACTAATGGATAGTAAATGGCTGAATATGACAACGATAATACATGATCAAGCACTTGCCCATGGCTGTACAATGGATGACTATCAATCTCATGGCCCACCTCAAAAGAGAACGCATATGTAGTAGTGGTGGCCATGCCTCCTCCCATGCTCCCATTAGAACATGTAGTGCAGAAAATGTGAGAATTTTTCCCACTCACGGACACATCCAGCTCATGTTTCTTCCTCATAATCAAGTCTCCCATACAAATCTGATCTATATCAGCAAATGGAGACGTGATCAGCAAAAATATGAAGAGAATGCTGAAGGTTTCATGTGGTGCAAGAAGGTACCAACAGCTTCCCAAACAAGTACAGCACAGTTTTACAAGTTGCTGCTTGATGAAAATACAAGGCAAAATGTTAATCATGCATGTCTTTATATGATACCTGCTATAATGCAACAACTGAACATACATGTGGTGATAAAACATTCTCCCAAGGCCACAAAAGAGATGGCTGCCTCCATCATGTAGATTGGCCCAATACAACTCATGAAGCAATGTGACAAGCTTGCCCCCCTGTGAAGCAATGCACTGCATAAGAATGGTGAGAGTGTGCAAATCTATGAATGTATAAACAAACTTCTCACCATATGCTGGGAGTAAGATGGTACATGGGTCCATACATGAATCCTCCATAGTGTTTTGGCATGCTATGGAGAAGAATGAACCATGTGTTGCTAAAAGATAATTCTCCTGATGCTTGGAAATCCAAGTCAAGAAGGATATGCCATAGATGTATCTACCATCATTACCTCCTCTTTGTTCATCAGGTGAAAATATGAAGCGATCCTGGGACCTATGGGTTATAGATCCACCATATCTCTGTTGCGCACACTTCATCCATAAGTCTCTGCTCCAAAGTGACAGCGCTGTGAAGTCATGTAAATAAGCTCTTGTCAATACAACGCTCTGTTCTTTGACATGCTCCTTGTCAAAGACTCCTCTAATAATGCTGCAAAAAATGTGGAATACTTCCCAGGATGGAAGTGCTTCCAAATCATCATCAAAGACCAAGGAGATAGTGCCATCTCCCCCTCCTGCAACATCATGCAAAGTGTGAGAGCAAATCTGCCCTTGCTCTCCCCGAAACAAACAAAGCAACAAGACATTGTGTTGCCTCCCCATACTTCCATCATACCAATCATGTGATGAAGACACAATGAATGATATAAGTATCACATCAGCGCCATGCATCCATACTCTATGCTGCTCAATGATGCAAGTATCTAGCCATCTTCTCCCTGTCCTCCTTATCTTAAGAAGAGTGTTTGCCAAGTGATGGCCAAACTCTTTCAAGAGTAACCCACGCAGCCAAGCCTCTTGCTGCCCGGTATGCAAGTACAAGTGGTGGCCAAACTCCTTCAAGAGTAACCAGCGCAGCCGAACCTCCTGCTGCTCGATATCATAGATCGGCAGGTAGCTCCCTAGCTCCTTGCTCATCATCCACATCCACTCAATTACTTGTGCATGCCTTCTTCTTCTCTTCATCTCGGTACTCCTCCCATGAGGGCTACCATTCTCCCAAATCAAATTCATGTCTCTACACTTCATGCTATTTCGAAATGTAAGCTTCTCAAGGATCAATGAGACCCTATCAAGAATCAAATAGGTGGTAGGCGAAAACCTCCCCTCATGATGTGTATGGCTCAAGAGATGTCCAACACAATAATGAGAGATGTGATCCATCCTAATATGTCCTCCATCTTCTATCTGCTCTTGTGAGAAGGGAAGAAAATCATTACATCCCACAGTGTGTCGAAGTGCATCTTCAGTGAGATCTCGCCTTGAGACCTCCCCTTCATCCATGGTATTCGAAAACAAATGAGGTCTTGGATCTGAAAGTAGAAGCTCCTCTTTGAGCTGAGAGGAGCTTATTGAGGAAGTGTCATCTTGAAGGGAGAAAAGGTTTCTCACTCCAAGATTTCTACCATCAATCTTCACATCTTCAAACCCCAACCTCCAATGTGATTTACAATCCAACAATGGCTCATGAGACTGATGGTTTGATTCCTCCTTTAGTGTTTCCACGTTGCACAGCGCAGTGCAACCAGGCTGCTCTTGATGTGCATTTGGAGCTTCTTGTAGAGCTGCAAGAGTCCCATCCTAAAAAGTGTTGGTTGCCCCAATTGTTGATGCATGTGGCTGCTCCTCCATGAGTGTGACATTGTTCTCACCAACCTCTTCGAGAGTTGATGTGATCTCTTCTTGATGCGAATAGGAAGTGCATGGGGCTTCTTCTTCTTTTTCTTCAATCTTATTGGCCTCCTCAACGGTGGATGTATCTCTTCTGGTTCTGAAAAGAGATGAGAATAAACTCATCTTCTGCTTGGGCTTATATTCATAGGGACTAGTGGACCCCTCCTTCATGGGCGAAGGTGACCTCCCCGTGGTATGCCGCAACTCTGATTTCTGCATGCTAGGAACCCTACTGTTCCTTTCCCTGTACCTTCCTCCTTCATCCTTCCTGAGCTAACAGTAATCTTTGAAGGGAAAATATGCTTTGAAGTCTTCCCCCTTGGACTGCCATTCTCTGAAATAATCTCCCAAGGGTAAATGATCCTACTGCCTCTCTTTCTCACTCGGCACTGGAGGTAAGAATGTAGGCATTGTGATAATGTCCACAGGCTGAGCCAGAACCATGCTCTGATACCAATGTAATATTCCTATTTGAAAATATTTATAAAACACAGCGATGGAACAACTTCAAGAGCAAATATTCAGCGGCACATAAAATAATAGAAGCGGTCTATGCGACAGATACTTGCTAAATAGATAATTCACTGAACCATTTTATTATGTCGGGAGATTACATGGAAATACAATACATACGTAGGTGGTAGCACCTGAAACTTGCCCACGGCAAATCAAAAGGTATCCAAGCAATAACAGGGAAACGGCGGTGCACCGTTCTGCGTACAGGCGGCTGGAATGCACTGCCATGTGCTTCTAAGATGCTGCGCTGTGAAGGATCCCCTGAGAAGCTTCCGACTCAGCCTTGCGCACTCTCCAACCTGACCTTCCTGCAAATGACGGTAAGACTGCCTCACTCGAGCAGGCACTCGAATCCCCCCGGGGCTGAGGTTGAGATCTCCGCTTGGAGACACACGGCGCACTAAACAGTGCCGCAGACCTGCTAAACAGCCGGCGTGCTCAAGTCTTAGCGACCAGTTTCAATATCTTAAACATCAATAATAATCCAAAAACAGGGTGGCTCCCTTCTTTTTGTATGTGGCCTTCATCACAAATCCTTGACTCCTGCTTTCCCGCGCAGCCCCTCTCGGCCCCACGCTGCCAACTCAGCCCGCGTACTTACCTTCACGCGCATCAGATGAGTTCACAGCCCGCTCACTGTTATTACACCTTCTCAGCCCCACGCTGCCAACTCAGCCCGCGTGTTTGTCTCCGCGCGCTCGAGTGAGCCCCGATCTACTCACGGCCTCTGATAATTAACTAGTGACGGCAAAATTGATCCGAATTAATATTCCAATTAGCTATTGCTAATTTGGGAATATTACATTCTATATCTTATTCATATATTGAAGTTGTAATTTAATAATTGATATTGGTGAATTGGGCTTGTGTGAACTCTATTCTTGTTGTCCCACTGAGGAGTGATTGTAAATTGAATCAATTTTTATGATCTATTTTTTCACTATTTAGATTTACTAATCATTATATATTTTATAGTTGTATAGTCTTTTTTTATAATGTTATATAATTTTGCATTTGATAATTTTGTAAATTATATCATGTGCAAGTTTTTTTTGTAAGTTTAGTAGGAATTTTCGCCTTTTTTTTGTTCCATTTTCATCAACATGTCAAAATACATTACCCTAATCCAAAAAGAAAATTAAACATGTAATGAGTGATGTTTAACCAAAACCCCACAAACTACATCGTTTACAAATTGATTATATAACTATGCAAAGTTAAACCTACATTTTGATATATTTTTATCATACTATATTCAATTTTCAATTAAAAAAAAAAAACTAAATTATAATCCTTATCATGTCTAAATTTATAGTAATTTGTGAGTTCAAACGCTCAAATTTCTTCATGTCAAATATAACATATACTTAAATTCAATATTAATAAAATCTAATATTAAAAAAAATTAATCATTGGTTATGATTCCATCACATATTTGATTAGAAATCTTACCTTAATCATAATTTTCGATTAAATTTTTATTTACTACTAATTCCATCTTATCTAAAAAGTTCTTTTCTTATGATTTTTAAAGCAATCGGTTCACTACACATACACTACACTAGCATTAAAACATTTCACTTATTTGATTTTCGTACATTAAGTAATCATATCTACCTCGTTAGCATTAAGAATGAAACATATGGACATTAAAAAATAGATTGATTTTCATCTGGTTTTGCAGATGCTATTGAAAGAAGATTGTCTAATTTGAATCCTAAAATTTTGAGGTTTTTATTTTTATTACTGTCTATCGTTTCTGAAACATTAAGAAGCATGAAGACATGATAATCTCTTTTTAGTTGTGAAAGAGGATTTTTTAATTTGACTTTAGCACATGCATGTTTTTATGTTTATCGTGGTCTCAAAAATTGCATTAAGTAAACTGGAACATTGTTTATGTTCATGAACAAGCATGAAGACATGATAATCTCTTTCAGTAGGTAAAGGAAATTTATATGTCATGATAATTTATTCAAACTTTTTAAATAATGTATAATATTTTGAATAATGTATTAAAAAGAGTTT
The DNA here is from genome assembly GCA_034641835.2 of Pinus albicaulis. Taxonomy (NCBI): domain Eukaryota; kingdom Viridiplantae; phylum Streptophyta; class Pinopsida; order Pinales; family Pinaceae; genus Pinus; species Pinus albicaulis. The sequence continues at coordinate 324,399,285 of CM076580.1, forward strand.
TTTATATTAATATGTAAATTTAATATCTTCATATTTTTTATTTAGGAGAAATAGAAGTTCTGTTTTGAAAAAAATATTTATAATATTTTACAATTAATAAGTTATAATATAATCATTTAATATATAAAATTTTAAAATTTTTGCAATTTTTATATTATTTTAATAAAAATAAATAAATTATTTTAACCCTTAAAAATATGACTTTACTCTTGAAATTTGATCTGCAGTAGCAACTATGTACAAAGATTCCTGTTATTACAACATAGTATTAATAATTATTAATAAAATTTTAATAATTTCTTAATATTAATACGTTTTTAAATAACATAAATGCATTAATAGTATTACTTTATAATATCTAATAAAATTGATATATGCACATTATTTTCTAGCTTTCATCATTTCATTTATATATAAATATATATATATTACAATTTATTATTTAAATATAATTTTTTTTAATATAATTTCGATAAATTATTAGAAGTCTGTGTAATTTTTATATCATTATTATCTGGCTTTAAATTAATAGAAAATGAAAAGAAACTACCTAAACTTACCAAAAAAACATAAATTATTAAAAATCCTTTACATATCATTTATTTAATTTATTTATTAAAAGAAAAAACTGATGCTTCAACGAGATTTTTACTACATCATTTATTTCATTTATCAATTAATCTAAACAGTGCATGTGAAAACCTAAAGAAATGTTGCTTAGCTTTACTCTATGGCCCTTTTCCATGAGAAAAAATTTGGTATCATTAGAGAAGGTTTGGATTGACAAAGAGATATGCAAATTAAACCCAGAATGTCCAGTCTACCTAACCATACCTGAATCGACGATAAATCTTACAGCGCAATCTACATGAAAGTGGACGTGAATTCTAAATGGAAATCAATATCGAATGGTATATCTGGCCATTGTATGTCCTATTTTTAAATAAAATTATAAATGAAAACAAATAAAGGAAACAACACGTCCATTAGGGTTAGAGTCATTTCTTTTTAAATTAATTTATAAATAAAGTTAAGAGTATATTTTTTTGTTACTTTCTAATTCATCTTATTTTTTAATTTAAAAAGAAAAAATTTAAAAACGTTAATAATGCAACATCATTTTGATTGATTTATAGATATAGGGACGAGTCTCTATATTTCAAATGGGATGAGAATGTAACAAATTTGGAATGGAGTAGTCTTTTTCTTTTCTTTTCTTTTTTTTCTTCTTCTTCTGTAAATTAAAGCATTTTTATTTCATTAAAAAATAAGTTAATGGTTTCTTAGATCTCACTCAATAATATATATCACAAATTGAAAGATCAAAGATATCCAAATATAACAAAACCATAGAGTTGTATGTTTTCTTTAGTTTGTCAAAGCAATATACTGCAGTCCTTATACAAGTCAAATTTACCATAGATACATAAACAAAGCATAAAATCATAAAATCAGGAGGCCACAAAGCTTATCAGCCTCCTCGGGGAACAATAATCAACATAATGAAGCATAATTTGCAGACAAGATGCAACATTGTCAACCAAGGATAAACACTTCTCCATAACCATATATCATTAAAGTGCAGGTACATATCCCAAATAACAACAGTATGAAAGATACTAAAGGAGTGACGATTATGCACAAAAAGATGTAATAAATATTAACCAACTAGAAATTCATAACCCATATAAACCATCAAGAACAAAGGTCCATCCATCAAAACATGGAGCCAACATAAATGCATGGATCGAAATCTGAGTTAATCTAAAGACATCTGAAAAAAACATCAATGATATCCATATCCTCACCTCCCTAGTTCAAATCTCAGAGAAACAATAGAATTAAAAATCCAACCATAGAAATCCAAAGCCATCTGTAAACGAACAGAGCTATCAATAGCACCAACTTATCCAGAGGCTTAACCAAAAATCTTAACAAAGAAACAACTCTCTACATTACAAACGAGACTGTGAAACAGAAATATGTCCCTAAACAATGGACGTCTGAAACCAAACATAATGAGGAACCCCATGAAGAAGCTATACCTTAGTGGTCGCATACCAAAATCGATTGCAAAAGGACATGATAGGCCACCATATCTAGTCATGATTTGAAGAGGGTATTATAGCCGGTGTTTGAGCACTAGTGCCAAGAGGGTCCATAAGGTCACCAAAGGAATAATCACTCACAAGAAAGCCTTCTAGATGGCCAAATGAGAATCATATTGTCTAAGAAGAACCTTTTATTATGAAGCATGTGTTTAATGTCTTGTAATGACAAGAAGACGTTGTAATTTTATACCTGTTCGTCTTTGAAGATGAGCTGTAATAGGGTAGCCATTTGTTGATGTAAAGTAGTAAAATTTAGAAATGTATCCTCCTACTCCTGAATCTTCCACAAGCAGGAACTGATTTTTCCAATTAATTCAGAATCTAAATGATAAGGTTGATCTCCTACCTCTTTACTTTCCAAAAAATTGAATTTCTTTCATCACTTCTAGAGGGATTGAATTAATGAAAGTAGGCGTCGAATCATAAGCAAAAGGATGAACCCTTTTATTTCCCAAAGTAGAATTTCCTCCTCCACCCCTCGACCTACTAGACTTACGATACATGAACACTACCGAGAGGAAACACTTATGAAAATAACTAAAAGACCCTCAACCTATAAAGAAAAGAGGAAAGACTACACACAACACCTTGATCCCCAAACCTAAAACCCATTGTATCCATAGTACTAGTGCAAAATCCACCAAATTATCAAAATCAATGCGACCAATAAATAACATGACACACAAGAATATACAATGCCTTGACAAATAGTAAGACTCGAAGGTATCCCAAAATAATAAACTTGCTCGAATTCAAAAAAGAAAACCCTATACAATTTAGGGAACAATTAGGACTTCAATACGTCCAACAACCATTAATCACTACCCAGGACTGAAAAATTAACCACAATAGCACAAGAAGACAAAAATTGAGCAAACCCGTGACTCAAGTCCATAAATTGAAAAGTTATACAAGTAATAGGTGATATCATTCTCACGAGTACAGTAGAAAAACTGACGCAACATGACACACAAGAATATACAATGCCTTGACAAATAGTAAGACTCGAAGGTATCCCAAAATAATAAACTTGCTCGAATTCAAAAAAGCAAACCGTATACAATTTAGGGAACAATTAGGAATTCAATACGTCCAACAACCATTAATCACTGCCAGGGAGCAGAAAATTAACCACAATAGCACAAGCGGACAAAAATTGAGCAGACCCGTGACTCAAGTCCATAAATTGAAAAATTATGCAAGTAGCAGGTGATATCATTCTCACGAGTACAATAAAAATACTAAGGCCACACACTCGTACAAAAAAATTCTGAGGTGACACACTTGGATAGAGATATCAGTGCCAATACTATTCTTCAATAACAATTCTTCATGCTAGTAAATATTACAAACCAAAAAAGACACTGGGAACCAACAGATGGAGGCCGAGGGCCTTCTATCACCTCCACTCACACTCATCTCTTCATAATCCAAAATCAACCGAGGATATGGAATTTAAAAGGCGTGACTCCACCCCTAATCCGTCATGTATCGACAGTCCAACATTTGCAACAACATATACAACTTAAATGAGACAATACACTTGGGAGGAGAATAACACAACCTCCTATAAAATCATCACATCCTTAGTAACCCCCCATTAGTGATAAACTTGAGTAATTTTAAGGATAGAGATATCTATAAAAATTAAATTTGATTTTCCCAAAAGATAAAAACCATTCTTTCAACCGAGATTTCATGGTTCAAGTCAATTCCTCATTATATAATATAAATAAATATTTTTTCCGTAAAATAAATAGAGATGCACATGCTGAATAAAGTATATAATTGATTAGGAATTTATAGCCTTGATATTAAAAATAAGGATAAAGAGAAGACTAAAGATAAAAATCATGAGTTGGATATCCATTAGACTTAAAAGTGTATGATACTGTGTACATATTTTGTATAGATTGATTATCACGCGTGTGAATTCTTTGGAGTGTTCCACCTTACATAAGGGTGTGGATGTTGCAATCAAGAAAAACATTTTCTTGTCAAGACACAAACTTTTGTTTATTGTACCAGGCTTTGATCTGATGCATTTTTTTAATGCAAAGAGAAAAATTTTACTAGTGATTTCCAAAGAGTGAACAAAGTTATCGACTGGTTCCATGATTGGTAGATCGTTCGATGTTGGATCACATTAGAGTGTGGTTCATAATTGTCAATTCATGGCTTCGACATGTATATCATTGTTGAATGGGTGAATCACTATAATTTCCTTTATTTTAGTTTTGATCGTGTTTAACAAAGGGAAGACAAATCATGGGTGGATTGACCACAACCTATAGGGTTTAACAGAGAAAACGTAAAATGCACTTGGTGGTCATGGGATAATTCCAATCAACAGTTTTATAGGATCGAAGTGATTGACCAGATTGCCTTGTGTATTGAAAGCATCCAAAAGATGTTTTAAAAAAATGTAGAATATCTGTTGACTGATAGAGTTCGTAATTTCCTAGAGAAGTAAAACAACCTTGCGCTACTTAGATTTTATTGTGCTTTCAATTGTAGATTTGTATTGTTTCAGGTAGTTCATCATTTGTGATACCAGATCAGATGGTGGTGGATGGAGATCCATATCGATTGAGCATAGATAGAAACCTTAAGCTTCCTAGGCTACTTGGAACAAATTTTCACTATACTCTCGACAATAATGTATTTTAAGTTGGCCAAAGACGAATTAGAAGCTATCATTGAATCAAAAGCAATTGGCAACCCAAAAGTGTAGTCACAGATAGTGAGCAGCAGTGGCCGATAAAAGGAGTGTGCTTAACGCTACTGGATTTATGAACGAACAACATATCGATGAGTAATCATATCCTCAAGGAAATCAATTGATCAATGGCATTCAAATAATTCAAAGTGATTATTGAGTAGCACAATGACTTCACTAGTTGATGTTAACTAGCAAAAAGAAACATTTCCACAAAGAAACATAGGGATATGTGTTATTCGGGTATATTTGAATGATCATACATCCATTAGTTAAATAAATATTACGATTTTTTTTATTATAAAACTGCATGGACCATTATCTAAATATAATTATATATATTTAATCTAGAATTTTAATTAGAACAAGTGTAATATGCACTATTGTTGCTTAATACTTGTTTTTTATGCAAAAAGTAATATGTTTCAACAAATTTCTAAATCTAATAATGAAACACATTTGAATAAGACCAAGATAAGTAAGAGAAGTAATTATTGGACGAAATAACCTTGGAGAAAAATATAGATAAGTGCATAGATAATTTTGGATGAAACACAAGTTTTGAGTTTATTGAAATGTGTTTGTGCACATTTTATTTCATTTTTTGCTTATAAGACAAAAACATATTAAACTATATATGTGTGTGTGTGTGTGTAAATTACTATAACAAACTATTTATATGACTTTAAATTTATATTCATCTTAATTCAATGACAAATAAATAGTATATGGTAAAATTTACATGTCTAAAAAATCAATTTAATATGAAGTATCCTATGTCGTCTTAGTCATGTGGAAAATAATTCATATGTAATAAAATATCTAGTAAAAAAATTACAATGTCTAGTATATTATAATTAAAAAAATAGTTACACAAAGGTTTAAGTGTGAGTACAAAATATTCCTAAATTATTTTTTTATTTATTTAAAATTTATCATTAAAATTGGGAAGAGAAAAGAGAAAATCTTATTGTCACTGTTACATACACTTACCATAAAAAAAAAAAATTATTACATTATCACTGCTCTAAACATTTCTTGATTCTACTGTGACATATTAACTTTGTCACTTCTATTATATATAATAATTATACAAAATTTGGTCAACACATGATTTGTACTTTAATAATGCAGCGATTCACATTGCCTTGCAACTATGTCCTTGGTTGATTTATGCCTAGGTCCTTGGGTTAATGATTCACTTAATACATTTTAGATTTTCCATATACGACATTTTCATATATGTCTATCCGACTTTCAATCACACATGTGACTTAATCCTTCAGATAAGCTTAATAAAAAGCCTATTAATGGGATTGCAATCAAGGTTTAAATGATGATCCGCTCCGCCTTTCCATGTGGAGAAACTAGAAGCTGTCATCGACTTATTCATTCGTTGGCTTAAATATCAACGTCGAACTGTAAAAACCTAGATATGAAGGTCAGGGATGAAGTGGGAGGGTTTAGGGAAACTACCCGACCCTATGCCCTGCTCCCTCAATTCATTTGTACTTAATGCCGAAGTAGTTCCGCTCTACAAGCTTCTGTCCTTCAATTTCTTTACTCTGGCTACCGAGGTAACTCCTTTTCTTCACGGTGCATTTGGTTTATAGCTTTACCTAGTTCAGCCGATATTATTGTTGTGGCATGGAGCTTTACATAGTGTTATGGTCATTCTTGGGTTACTCATAGCATACCGTGCCTTCTCCTGCAGGATACTCTTCGAGCCAGGAAATTTCAATTTAACAATATTGATGTTCAAACAAAGCTCAGTTCTAAGAGGTGTATGCTTGATTTTCGTCTTCTCGGCATGGGTGTTTTTTTCTTGATTTTTCCCCTTTTGTTTCAATTAGAAATTTACATAGAGAAGTATGGTGAAGGATTTTGCGTATGTTGACAAAAACTCAAGTGTTTCAGGCTCTCACGCTTGATGAGTCGTTAAGAAGTAATTTCAAGCATACCAATTTAAATTTCTTTTTAGTGTAGTTGCGTTTTTCCCTTCCTTCATTTATATTCTCCATGGATAGGTTTACTCACCTTCATTTCTTGCTTCGGTGCAAGTTCGAATACTGTTGGATTCCTCGTGAAAAAATACTCCTCGTCATCCGAAGTATTATTCTCTCGATTGGCCACACAGGTATGCCGCAATCCAACTCTCCCTTATGCTTTGTATCCATTCTACCAGTTTGTTGGGGTTTTAACTAAGGTAAAACCCTTTGCATGACAGGTTTGGCCTTCGGCCCTTAGATTTATTGCTATGAGGGTTCTTGTCTTCCCTTTTTAGTTTGAAGGTTCTGGGCATAAGATGTTACTTCAGGTTGTTGTAATATAGTTTATCGTTACCGTTATGGTCCTTCTTAGAACCAAGAAATGCTTGGATATAACCACCTTATAGTTGGTCAGGGTATAATTTTTCATGTAGAGGAATATTTCCCTTTGAACTGAACGTGTAATCCCTAAATGTTTACACCATTTATCTTAATTTGATATGTTTATTTGCTACTCTGTTAGGGTCGCTTTGCACTCGTGTATATTTTGCCGAATTCTTCAGCACTGAGTATTTTTTTCAAGAGAATAAAGATTCAGGTTTTTTCTTTCTTAATTAAAATACAATGTATATCAGTTATATGGTTCGAGACTCGGCTGTTCGAACTTCTGGATTAAAAATGTCTTCTTATTTCTCTTGTAAAGATAATGGTAGTTACAATTTTCGACTATGGATTTCTTTGGTTATGTTTAACTTGGTTTATAATTCAGGGTAAGAAGCCAGATGACTATGATACTTGCCCTGTCATCATGGGCTTGACTTTTAAACCTATGAGCCTCAATACTCTTACTCAGCTAATAAAATTTTATAACAACATGGTAATTCTTATGAGCTATATTTTTGCATAACTTAACTTAGTTTTGTTCATCTTTCTGTATAATATTTTGTACTCACATGTTCAATGCTTTTACACAGATAATACCTAGAAAGACTTGACCTTGTAAGAACATTTATTCTGTTATATGTAGCAGCCTACTAGTCTTTGGTGTTATAACTACTTTCTATACCATATGTTGGTTTTTTATTTGTGGTGAGCTTAGGCTATTTCAATTTTAAATATTTCAAAATTATGAGTTATCACCATTTATTTCTTGTTTAACTTAGTTCTAGCGTTTTTGGTTACTTCATTCAACTTCCAGATTTTCACTTATTTTCTTTCAAATTTTTTAAAAGGAGAAAACAATATTTATTTATTTTAACAAAGATAACATAAATACAGAGAGTGAATATAAGATACTTATTCCTTTTCATCTCCTTAAATATATCAGTTAATAAAATAAATACTTCTATGTATCCACAACTAACTGATGGCACCACCCAACCTTGAGAGAGGCAGTCACGTCCTCTACTCCCCCCATGCTCCGTCTCTGCTCCCCCGTGCTCCACACCAGAGTCTAGATGCAGTTTTTCTGGTTAGAATTTAGGCCTAAGGGCCTTTGCCCAACCTATACTTCTCCCGGGTTACAGAGCTCCATTGGTAATTCAACCAGCTCTGGACAACTCTTTCTTTCACAACATACAATTGTAAACCCTTTTCTTGCTTCTGCAAAAAACCCCTTTCCCATGTCAGGATTTCCTTTTTATCCTCCCAGGGAAAGGTAAGTGTCAGAAACTGCCTCTCTCTTGTACTATGGAATCTTGGAATACTTTTACCATTCATTTAATTAATTATTCAAGGTAATTATTTATTTTATTTTTGAAATAAAATTCAAGTCTTACTAAAGAATAACCATATTCATTAATTATCTTTTCACTTAACAATTCAAATGTATCTGTAAAAGTCTCAAATAAAAAATTAAAAAATAAAACGGGGTGTTACACTTATTTATTATAATGTTGACTTCAATTTTATTTTCTATATTACATCATGATTTAAAATTGAATTTTGAGACTATATAATACGGGTAAGATTTATTAAAGATGATTGAACCAAATGCATTAAATAATTTATAAAAAAATAAGTTTAATGTTTAATCTTACCAACACTTTAATAAACTTTTGAAATAGTTTCGAAAAATTTTCAAATTAGTTAAAAGTCAAAGCATTTTGACCCAAACTATTACAATATACTCTGTCTTCGACACGTATAAAAATTGATCAATTCTTGAATTGGAATTCATAACAAAAACCAGATCTTATCGATTAACTTACTCCTAGAAGAAGTTGGAGAGTGACAAGGAAGAGGAAACAAGAGAATGTGTAGAAGAGGTTATTATTTTCTTGATGCCATAAGAATGACACTACTTAGTGGTTGGTTTTCATTTTTGTAGCACTCGGGGACCCATACCAAGGGGAGCTTGTGACATGGTATAATTGCAATTTTAGATGGGGTCGATTTCTTCCTTTTCATTCAGAGATTCAACTAGATTTTCAAATATTGTTGTCTAGGGTGTAGAATGGTGGTAGGGATTTTGTCTCTGTGGGTGCCTTATCAATTAAGGTTTTATCGAGGACTTCTTACTCTAATAAAAAAGGTTCATAGGGTGAATTATCCTATGGTGTCGATGTTAATACCCTTCAAAGAAAATGATTTGGAGATGTAGTTTATGAATCCCTTTGGAGCTTGCAAGGGTACAATGGGTTGGTATCTTTATCATCGACCACTGTGTATGGAGTTTTTAGTATGTCTGGTCACTGCGAATGGGGGTTTTCTCTTGAGTCGAATGGTAAGCTCCCACCCCCCCCTACTGCCTAATTTTTGGGAATACTCAGCTTTAGTTTATTTGGGTCTAGTAGGTAGTTTAAATTCGAAGCATATATGGGTGCCTACAAATATTTATGTGCCCTTCATTCCTATGGGATTGGTATGGATGCACTACAATTTGGGCAGATCAAAACCCATGTCAAATCTTTATTGAAAATTGAAATGGGAGAACCTCAACCATCTCGGTTAGGGGTTCAGACAAAGTCATTAAATTGAAACATAAAATTGGTTTTAAATGGGATATTTTTGTACTTTTATAAAGGCTACAATATGAGGGGAGGGTTCTTCAAAACACTACCCTCTAGATCCCAGAATATTATAAAAGTGAAAGGGAAATATTTCAAATCAGTAGAACATATTCAAAACACACCAACACGGCCATACATTATTGAACAAATGGAGCTCCCTCGAGCCATGGAAGTAAATATTCTAAAGGTTAGCTCCCTCTTTTCTACCATGGAATCAAATGCACTTATATATAGGTTGAATGGATTTTTGCCAAAACCATAAGCATTACATCAATGGATCTTCAACTCTTGGACAACAAATTGTGACATTTACTTATGCTCCAAAGTCTTCATTATTATCCATTTTGATACATAAAAATATTATGATTTTTTTTTAAATGAAGGGTCCTATATCTGGCGTAATGTTGGGTTTTTCACATCTCCATGGTTTCCATAATTTGATCTATTCAATATGGTGTTGACTCTCAAATTTTCCTCTTCCTTTTCGCACGATAAGGTTCTAGATGATATTGGAAACACCATGGAAAATTTTCAAAAATCTGAAAGAATATGTGTGGAGAGCGACCTTAGCAAAGGATTACGAGATCACATTAATTTGAAACACAAAGATCTTAACTGTTCCCGAGTCTTAGACCACGAAAACGAGACATTTTGATATAGGAATTGTTTTCAAATAGGACATTTCCAGACGACATGTTCACAAGGAAAAAAAACACAAATAAAAAGACACATAAACCAAGAAGATGGTACTTTACAGAACCACATATTTCTAAAGAAGATGAAGGAACTATGGAGAATTCAACAAAAAAAGAAGGGGGATCTTAGGACAAAAATGTTCGTGCCTCCCCCAAATAGAATGAGACCAATACAATAGCACTAGAGGAAACAAAAAATCAACCAACATTAATCCAAATAGAGGATGAATCAAGGGGTACGAAGTGTGCCAATGTATCAAAAAGCTCAGATTCGGATAAAGAACGCCCCCAAGAGAAAACAATGGGTGTATTGACTCTAGTGGGGCCACAACTCTAGGGAATGGAAATAGGTCCAGAAAAAGAAAGAAAAAAAAGGTAAAATGTGATTTCTATATGGAGTTCTCTTTAGTGCGACTTTTTGGAGTTTCCGGAACAAGTGAAAACATTTGAGGTAAAATTTTGATTTATGTTATTTAAACTGGTTTTTTTTATTGTATATATGGATTCAGCACCCTAAAAAACCCCTAGCGCACTTGGATTATGCAAAGTTACCCATCAAACTTCTGTTTTCAATAAATTCCTGCCAAGTTTTAGAAAAATTAAACTGCAAAATTTCACGAGAAAAACCTTCAAAAACATTAGACTAAAAACTATTGATTTCTATATTACTTTTACTTTTTCAGCAATATATTATTATTATTATGATGTCTAGAAACATATAACAAGAAAAAAAAATTGTTTATTACCTATCAGACAAAGCTCTGACCAGATCTTTAACAAATACACACATCATGTGTGTATATAAAATGTTTTTTCTTTCCATAAAAATGAAAATTCAAATTTCTTTTTAAAAAAACATAAATATTTCGTTTTGCTTACTCAAAATAAACATCAAATTCACTTAATATATCTCTCAGTTTCTCTTCCAATATTTTCACTGATTACATATGTTAGTAATGATTCTTGATTAGCAACCATGCACTAAATTTGTCCTTACCACTGAAGCCCAAACCATCTCCTTTTATATCAAATCTCATGTGTGCCCTTCGGTTGATTTAGATGAATGTATCTGTACAGAAAGTTGTAGCAAATTCGTAAACCAATAATCACAAGAGAATGATGAGAATGATTAAGCATGCACTTGGGATTACTCGAAGCAATCAAAATCAGCCAATGTCGTACGAGTCGCATGGTTTTGGGCGGTTAATGAGCAGTTATAAATTGAAAAGTCGCTTTCCATTACTCTGAGATGAAACAGCATTTATTAAAGAAATGGACCGACTCAGACATATCATATTAAGTTTCAATTTTCATTGAAGAGCAGTCTTCGGATTTAAAATATAAGATCTTTTATGAGGAAAGTTGCGAAGCCACTATCATTTATATATCTGGTTGTAAATTCCAAAAGTCAAAGACCTTGACAAAATAAATATATAGAAAGATTAATTTAGAATACATGTTAAGGTAAAAAGACAAGACTACGATCTTTTAACAGGTATGTGCGTGTACGGAACCGACTTTCAACATCTACAAGGTAACACGAATTTTTTATTTAGACTACTGATAAAATAAATTCAAGGAAACCTATGAAAAAAATTGAGAGATGACACAATTTATTAGATGTGAAAGGGTACGAAACATGGCCACAGTCAGTTCACAGGTAAGCAAGTTCCAATCTCTCGAAAGGTAGTCCTTGCAAGTTTTCAATGGTGGGGATCTGTAAACTTTTGTTATAAACAACGGATGGCTTCATTCTTTAAATCTGCAAGCAGGCTTGGTGGTCATGCTTTTCCACGGCACACAGAGGGTTCATGTTTCGTAAAGGCATTGAAAACGTGAGCTCAGTTTACGTTATCAGCAGGTAACCATTCTTTGAAGCTTCTGTGTTACGACATTCACTGGTTTAGTCAAGATGTTGAACTGTTTCGCAAGTTTATGGAAAAAATGGGAACATGCAGAGGCCAAACTGAACGATAGAATCAACCAGAGTTGGATTGGAAGGTATTTCAAACTTGAAGCTCGGAAGACATGCTTTACAAAAGAAGTTCGGGCCGGAACTGCTACTTTCCTTACCATGGCATATATTTTAGCAGTCAACGCGAGTATTTTGACTGATTCTGGGGGAACATGCACTGTTGCTGACTGTACAGAGGTATGTACTGTTCCTTCCATATCTCCCCTTGACTGCCATGGCATATTCAAGGGCTCCAAGGGAAATTCTGTTACTGAACTAAAGCTAGTGGAGCCTGGACCTGACTGTAAGTTTCCTCCACTGAATCGAGGATATGAACAATGCTTAGAACGTACGAAGAGAGATCTCATAGTGGCCACTGCTGTTTCGTCCCTCATAGGGTGTCTCATAATGGGTCTCTTTGCTAATCTTCCCTTAGGACTTGCACCAGGAATGGGAGCTAATGCTTATTTTGCCTACAATGTTGTAGGATTCCATGGGTCAGGGAATATTTCATATAAAAGTGCCCTTGCTGCTGTATTTCTAGAGGGTTGCATGTTTCTCATCATTTCAGCTCTTGGTTTCAGAGTTAAGATTGCTAAGATGATACCTAGACCCGTTCGCTTGTCATCTGCAGCGGGGATTGGACTGTTTCTTGCCTTCATTGGCCTTCAATCCGACCAAGGGATTGGTCTCGTGAGTTTCAGCCCTTCAACTCTTCTCACAATCTCTGCATGTCCCAGCCAATATAAGAGCCAAGTAGGTCCTGTTAGAACCGTGAATGGAACCCTAGTACTAATCCCCGGTGCAGTAGCTTCTGGTGAGATACTTTGTACCAGCCATCAGATGCAAAGCCCCACGCTGTGGCTAGGAATAGTGGGTTTTGTTATCATAAGTTATTGTTTGATGAAGGAAATAAAGGGAGCCATGATTTATGGGATTCTTTTCGTGACTTTTGTCTCATGGATTAGAGGTACTCAGGTGACCTATTTCCCATACACTCCCCAAGGAAACCAGTCATTCGAATACTTTAAGTGTTAAATTAATGAAAATGGCTCTCCAGGTGAGAACCTGGAGAGTGTACAAACACACTCACACACACTCTGATTACATTGAATGAGATGAGCCTTAATTATATAGGCTCTCACACTAACGGGATGGTTTCAACCACTCCCTTAATATCAGGACATGAGATCTATGATTAGAATCTCAACCCTATCTCTATGATAACAACAACCTAACTATGGATTTCTCCATTAATTCCAACACTCCCCCTTAATGGAGAAAGAGTACTGAACAATAACATATGATAACATACACCTGCTGGTCTAGTCTCAGCTAGGCTTACAATGGTAAAAAAAGACATAAAAAAAAAACTTGGTAACAGAGTTTTCATCTTAGTTTTTATGCTTCTGAGACCATATTTGTTCATTCGTGGATGAGGCTTCATCTTCACTTTCTTTGCCATGAGATAGTGATGTACCTTCGCTTCATTACTTCCCATGTGAAGGAAACCTTGATTTCTTGTTCGCATCCTTCTTAGAATTATGGCAGGCTCAATAGAAGACTGTTCCTGCTCACTATTTTCGGTGTCAATCATCTGAACATCAGTGATGACATCTTCACCATTGATTACAGCAACTTCTGTGTTAATTTCATAAAGACATGGTGTTTCAAGCCATGCTTCAAGAAACTTCAATTATTCTTCAAAATTTATTGTTGATCCTTGCCTACCAATATTTTCATCTTCCTGCTCCTTCAGAAGAGCTTTCATTTCACCATCTCTCCCTACTTCATCTTTTTCTGTTGACATAATTATGCCTTCATCCAGATCTGTCGCTACAAGCATGTTCTGCATTTGATCTGTATGTGAAGATATGAGATCTTTCTCACCAAACAGTAATTCATCAATTTGATGTTTTTCAATCATCAAATTGATCCACTCATCATGAGATATATAAGTCTCATCAAACTTGATTTCTGCATCAGGAAAACTTTCAGGTTCTACATCATGAAAACTTTCAGGTTCTACAATAATGGATGTGTTTTCGTCATTACAAGTTTCAATTACAGATACACATGCATCACCCATCATTGCATCTTCAGTTTCACAATAAAACATGGGATCATTATCAAGAGCAATATCTTCAGCATCATTGCTCTCATTCAAACAGTACTTCATTTCTAAAACATCCCATAAAAACTTTGTACTAGGAATCTCTCCATATTCATATATTATGCTGAATATGATATTGTCATCTACTGCAGATGTTATAAGACTTAATGCTACTGTATCTCCACTATCATTAAAAACATCTTCAACATAATCCAGTAGATTTAACTTCCATAGTACTGTTTTCATTTTATTTGTCCAGCTTTCATAATTCATACCTGAAAAAAATGGCAAATCTGGCATTAACAATTTAATAATCTCACCAAATTCCAAATTAGCGCCTTGATCAGCAGCTGGTCCATCACCGTCAACCTGAAACAAATCACAAAATTCTGCAACACAATATTTTGCACTTCTCCGTTGATGCTTTTTCCTGAATTTTCTTCGAGACTCTTTCAATTTACTTTGACGACCCATTTTCTCCTTCTATTTTCTCCCTTCGAAGAACACTTCGACCAGAGATAGTTTCTTGCCACTGCGCAGATCCAGAGGCACACCTAGCTTCACGGGCACTCTTATCCTCACAGTTCGCTCACTTATTGGTAGCAGGTCACGGATGCGAGCTGGTACAATTAGAGCAGAATTTTACTGTGGTAAAAAAAAAAAGACGCAATTAAAGCATAATTTCACCTCGGAAGCAATGATTTGAGTTAAGACAACAACGAATTTCACCCAAGGATTTAATGCCTCAAAGCCCAAAAAAAATAGACAGATCCTTCACAGCTAATTTCACCCAAGATCAGGCAGATCCACGCACGCACTATATCCACCTCCACACCTCGACCTCGTAGGAAAATACACTCTTTCTTTCGTTCATTCATATTAAGTGTGGACACATCCATTAATGGACAACGCGAGTGCGCCTGAACAACTCTATAAATTTTTCCATTTGAAATTCTCCCACTCATCGCCCTTTTGTGTAATGAGAATATGAGCCTCCAAGTTGAATTGTCGCGCATTAGTCTCGACTGCTACGACCTCCAATTGCAATTCTCTTAACTGCTCCAGTAGCACGATCATGAGAATCGTGGGGTTCGAAAAGTGGGTCGATCTAAACATTTATTCGCACCTCTAATTCATTCGGGATTTTCTGGGATTTCCCCAAAACAACTACTTCATCACTACTATAAACTATTGTTCTCTCATGCTCTGCACCTCTCTGCTCAAAACTGGGAGACCCCTCTTTCTTTGAAATGTTTATTCTCAGAGATTCTTCCAGGGCGCTAGGGTATTTGGATCCCGAGTATTACAGAAATGATCAATTCAATGATAAGAGCATCCTCCAGATCAAAAGAAACCGCTAAAGACTTACCTGGATTGCTCCGCAGCACAGATTCACCGCATATTTTGGTCATTACCAGACTTCACGTGCTGGCAGACAATCGCAAATCGTGCCCTTTGCAGAAATCGCCTGCTTGTTCAAATTACCCGCACCCAACTCGTCCACTGCTGCAGCTGGACTCTCCTCACAACAGCATCAATCTGCAGCTCAATCTGGTGTTATGAAATCGCCATGGAGACCCTCTATCCTATGAAGACCCTCTGTCAACTGCCGTCTGGGTTGCCTGCATCGATAGCTAGTTTCTGTCCATTGAGGGAATTGTTTTTAATCTTCTGCAGGTCTTGATCAGCTTCATACACAATCAATCCACTCAAATCATTTTTTTTTTTATCTGGTGCAGGAAGGAGCAAAGGATCCGATCGGATATTTGCTGCAGCTGAGGCAGCGTTCCTTGCCAGATTTCACACCACCGAAACCGTAACCTGCTGTGCCTTCTCATCAGGTCCGAACCGCACGCTAAAGTGCTTCTCCCTCACGATCTGCAATCCAAGTTTCTGCTCCGCCGGAGAGGGAAATCATGTTTGCAGATTTTCTCACGCAATCTGAAAGTTCCACGCAACCGGAAATAACCACAGATCTCCAGGCTGATCTTAGATCCAAAGCCGCACGACCTTATCAAACAGCAGATTGAACGTTTCAATTCCTTGCAGAACACTATCAATTTCGTGGTAGGCAGCGTTCCTCAGATCCAACGAATCAACGCACTGAACCTGATAACACGCAAGAATTTACATAGAAATGCCCAGCTTTAATTACTGATCAGGGAACTGAGCCCGTCGCACAGAATATTTGTATGTCGTGATGGCACACGAGCTGGACTGCCAGTTCACATAAACTCAAAGCAGGAGATCACCACGATCACCACAGCAGTCCACGGCCACAATACCAAATTATCCGGAATCGTTCTTCGTCGCTAGATAATTGAAACTTCCCCACGTAAAGAGAAACTTCTCCAGGCTGGGCCACCAATCGGCCTTCAAACAGCGAAAGCTTACAGAGATGCTGAGATGGCAACGCCCCAGACATATATCACTGCAAGGCCTGGCAGCCTCCGTCAGCCTCTAATCAATCAGCAGGGAATGGCGACCGCAGCAATGGAGCCAATTAACGCTTTAAATGAGAGACACAGATCGGAAGCACCTGAATGCTACCCAGAATTCTCCAACATCAACGCCTTCACGGCCACAGGATCTGCCTTCACGGCCTTAGAAAACACCCTCACGGCTTTTGTAAAAACGCCCTCACGGCCTTTAAAAAACACCTTCACGGCAATACAATCTCCCTCACGCATTCAACAGAACGCAGCTCTTCTCAGCTCTGATACCATGTTAAATTAATGAAAATGGCTCTCCAGGTGAGAACCTGGAGAGTGTACAAACACACTCACACACACTCTGATTACATTGAATGAGATGAGCCTTAATTATATAGGCTCTCACACTAACGGGATGGTTTCAACCACTCCCTTAATATCAGGACATGAGATCTATGATTAGAATCTCAACCCTATCTCTATGATAACAACAACCTAACTATGGATTTCTCCATTAATTCCAACATTAAGAAGATCGCTGATGTTCATAAAATTGAAAGTACTGCAGGAGCGTTCAGCTTCGCAGATTTTAGAAAATCTGAGCTCTGGGTTGCTCTCGTTACATTTCTCTACGTTGATTTGCTGGACACAACTGGAACGTTATATTCCATGGCGAAGTTTGGAGGATTTGTGGATGAGAAAGGTGAGTTTGAAGGCCAATATTTTGCTTACATGAGCGATGCAGCTGCCATTGTTGTTGGGTCAGCACTTGGGACGTCTCCTGTGGCTGTGTTTATAGAGTCATCGACTGGTATTCGCGAGGGGGGTCGAACAGGATTGACAGCAGTGTGTGTGGGATTTTATTTTTTCCTGGCTCTGTTTTTCACTCCTCTTGTTGCAGCCATCCCACCTTGGGCCGTTGGGCCTCCACTGATTCTCGTGGGTGTGATGATGATGAAAGCGGTTATGGATATTGATTGGGAGAACATGAAGGAAGCCATCCCTGCTTTCATGGCTATGGTGTTAATGCCTCTTACTTACTCTATTTCCTATGGATTGATTGCTGGCATCGGGAGTTATATCGTTCTCCATTCCTGGGACCTTGTTGTTTATGGGCTGACACATCTGAGGACATATATGAAAAATTCACATAAAGCTATCTCCAGCTCTTCCACTCAGCTGTACGGCATTGTTTGATGTGGACAATTCCCAATTTTCATTGCAGAAGTTCCGGACCTAATTTAGTTAGTTTCTACTTATAACAGCTTTCTTTCCATTGATGTGAAAGCATCGACCGTATTTGTTCATGGTATGTTGGCTTTGTGAATAAAATGGGGGTCACAGTTCCTAAACCTTCTATCAGATATTTTATTTTTTGGATAATTATGAATGGTTCGATTAAAACGCTGTAGTTGTGTCTGTGCTTTTTACGCCATTAACAGCGGCTATGTACAGCGAGGAGACATAATAGTTAACATATTATCAATGATTATCTTAAAGTATTTCTTGTTGAAAATCCTAACACACAGTGAGGAATAAAATTTCTCTGTCAACACAGATTTCATAAACAAACTTGCAGATAGAGCATATTGTCTTTCATTAACAAAGATTTGGCTAATACAAATCATCAGAACTGCAGTTCTGGTTTTCCTCTGGGCTGCTATGCTACACATACAGCATTTTTCACTCACTGCCTCACACAGTCTAGGCTTCGCTCAAATACACAGCATTATACATTACTCTGCTGTATTTGTATTATATATGTTTACAATACATATAAAAATAATATCACAAGTTAAAAACCATATGGAAATATGTGGTGGGGCATATTAAAAAAAAACTTATTAACCTAAGTTTAAAGACTACGAAAAATAAAATATGTCGGGGCGTATTACAAAACCATTATGCAAAACATTACAAAACAATGCGATGGGTTTTCCCATGGTATTGCGCATCAGATGACGTCACCATCAATCTGTGCGATAAGTGAACGGGAATGTTATGCGATGGTTTATTGCATCGAATGGAGCGTTGGCTGACTGGGCGTCCAAACCTTCTGACGATGTGTCATTGGTCGAAGTGTTTTGATTGGCTGGCGGAGGATTTGACGTGGACTAGCGGGGTCCACACAACATGATGTGCGAGATTTGAATTTAAAACAAAATGGCGTGGCTTTTAAATGCGGTTAGGTAGTTTAAACCACGATTCTCGAATCTGTAGGGGCTACGGAAGTTTGCTCGTTTGCAGAGGTTTAAAGACAAAAAGCAATACACAGGTTGAGTGCAAAAACAAAATAAAATTTGCTGTTGCTGTGTCCTTCTCTTTAGAGAAATTAAATCAAAAAATTGAAGTGTTTGTCATGTTGTTTGAGGTTTGCAGTTGGGAGTAATTTCCAACATTTCTAAATATACATGGACGCTTGGATATTATCAATTTACGATATATAATAATATAATTAGCAAGTTTAAGATATGTACATTATTGTTACTTTTGGACTTTCTAATCTGGTTTATATTTATTTAATCCAAAACATATATATATATATATATATAATTTTAATAACTGATTTAGCTGGGATGATTAGTTCAGTTTGTGGCCTCAATTATTGAGAGGTCAAGGGTACGGGTAACGCTCCATAGCCCACAGGAATGAATACCTGGTAAAAAATTCTTCCATGGACATAAGAGACCATTAACTACATTAAAAAAAAAATGTAATAAGTATAAGAACATAAACCTCAGTAAAATATTGTGTATAGAAAGCATAAACCGAAATGTTTAGGGCTTGACTGACTTCATATATCAATTCATATTAATCCAATTTTTTTTTTAAACTGTTAATTTTAATCATATCCTTCAATTTTTTTATTAGAAACTTTAGAGCAAATGCTCGACGATGGTCGATGCCGCAAGAATCATAAAATTAAGCCATCACGCACGATTTTACGCCCATTCCATCGAATACCTAAACATTGAATATGGAAATCTAAATAGAGTTTGCCCACGTTATTATATGGCTTTTTCCGTTAAAAGAAATTGGGAATCATTAGAGAAGGTGTATACTGTGCAGTGACATACCGTTGTGCAAATTAAACAAAGAAACTTAGTTACCTGCAACATGAAGAGTTTTAACAGATTAAGAGAAAAGGTAAAATGCATCTTTTTTTTTTTTCTAGAGGAAAAAAAACACTAATATATTGATATATTATATATGCCAGTACATTTAAACATCAATTTCATTCTCAGCTGTGCTACAGCGAGAAAATCTCAAGACATCATTGCCACAATTAAAACTAGATCACCATTCTCATAAAGAAAGAGGATCACAATAGATTGGCAAGTCAAATTTCAGAGTGCGGAAACCACTCATTACATATATAACTCAGCAAAATCTGAGTAGTCTCCACCCCTATAAACATACAAAAACGAAACCAGATCATTATAAGAGGTCACTATTTGATGAAATGGTAGCAATACCTGCAACATCAATGACCGAGAGATATGATGAGCATCAACATGATCAGGCTCGCTTGGGGAAAAACTGGCTTGCTTGATAATATGTATAGTCTATCCTCAGGCTCGCTTGATATAGTAGATTAGACGCACAGGCTCGCTTGATAGTAGGTCGAGAAAAGTCCAAAAAAGAAGTATGGATATTATGTGCCAAATCAATTCACAAATATCTCTCCCGTTGTTCAATATCCCATTTCCCAACCGATCCCCTGAACTCAGCTCCCCTGAACCTCCTTTTATAAGAAGAAAAGATGTAGTGGTAGAAAAATTTGTGCCCCTATCATGTATTCAATTCATAACCTATCTCTTGGCACGGAAATTTGTAAATTAAAGAACAAGCCGAAGCATCTGTAACAGGCTCGCTTGATGAATATTTTATCAACCTCCTGTGGTCAGGCTCAGTTGAAAAAGAGCTCTTACAAAATTTGTGTCCCCGGAATCAAGCTCGCTTGATAAAAATGATTAATGCAATTAGGGAAGAGGGATGTTGTTTTCCCAAACCATTGATCCGTCTTTGATATGTTGAACCTGCATATTACCAAAAATAGCCCTGGTGCCTTTTTTTGACAAACAATCAACCCGAGTATTATGCTCTCTGAAAATATGTTTAATGGGCGGCCTTTTCAATCTGATCCATAACTGACTTGCTCGTTGAAACCACCCTTGTAACTTCGGATCCACCAAATTAATGTAGCCATTTATACCATCCACCACCAATTTAGAGTCACCATATATATAGATCTGCTGGAGGCTTAAATTGATAACGGCCAAGAGACCTCCCCACAATGCCATTATCTTTGCTTTATTATTTGAACCTGGTCCCCCATTCCAAAATATGATAATCCGCTCTGTTTGAGATAGCTTTACCCATGCTCCGCATCCAATGGTCCCCTCCTTACAAGCCCCATCAAAAAAGAGCGACAGGATAGAAATTTCATGTGGTCTTATACGATGAGACCCATCCATGACAGCTTTACAAACAAGGGGGTGCTCCTCTATCCACCTGCAAAAGAATTATAGTTGATATGCTGATAAATATCCTTTACAATGACCGAATTCCCATGAAGAGGACCATCCCAAATAATGGCATCACCACCCGTAGCATGACAGAATCCAGCCCCCCTAAGAGTGTTTTGGTATTGAACCCATTCCTCAACATAAATACCATTCAAACCCAACTGTTTAGCTGATTTGATAACCGGAGCATGATGTGTCCAATATAAAATGATCTGTGATAAATAGATAATGCCATGGTGGTTCAGTCAATGAATAAGGCCCATGGAAAGTCCAAGTTGATTTGAAATGCCGCGCAACTATCTGGTACCAATAGGGATGCAACCGCCATCATGAAAGCACCATATAAGACGATCAGCAACATGGCCAAGGATTTTACAGAAGCTTGCCCATATGGTCGATATAGCAGACAGAGAGAAAAACTCATGACATAGCAATTGATGGAGAGAATCCCCCTGCAGATATTACAACGTATTATATCATTCCAGATTCCTGTGCTCTTGACTGCGCGCTAGAAATATTTTACCAGAAGGGCCTTATTAAAGATCCTCATATTCAGAATTCCCCACCCGTCATGCTTTTTAGGGCGACATAGCTGTTCCAACTTACATAGATGGTACTTCTGATCCAAATTTGTTCCACCCCATAGAAAACGAGCACATATTTTATTGATCGTCATTATGATTTGCTGAGGTAAATAAAAGAGGTGTCTCCAGAAAACCATTAATTGTGAGAGAACAGACTGAATCATAATGAGTTGGCCCCCCATTGATAACCACTTATGAGTCCACTTGTTGATTTTTTTCTCTGAGCCTATCCGTCAACCATGTCCACTCTCGATTCCTGTAGCAACATGGCTTGATATTGAATCCAAGATATTTAAAGCCATCTGCCGCAACCTTAATCTGGACTCCCGTAAAATCAACAATGAAAGATATTTCCTCCATATTTCCATATTCAAAAATCAGAAAAGATTTTTGTTTGTTGATCCATAATCCCGTTGCAGATCCAAATCTAATAAGAATATAATGAACATAGAACCAATTATTTCTTATGAGAGAGCCAAACAACAACATATCGTCCACAAACAGAGAATGTGAAGAAGATATAGTCGTAGAAAAAGCAAAACCTTTTATATACCCATTCTACTCTGCCTTGTGCACTATCTTACTAAAGCTGTCTATGATTAAAATAAAAATCATAGGGGACAAAGCACATCCCTGACGTAGTCCCCTTCCTGCTTCAAAAAAATCCATGGGAAAACCATTTATGATTATTGCGTATCTAATAGTAGATATGTAAGACATTATCCATCTAATTATGGATATTGGAGGACCTATCTTAAGCAAAACCAATCGGATGTAAGACCAATCAATGGAGTCATGGGCCTTATAGAGATCAACCTTCATAACCAGGGCCTCTCTTTTCTCTGTGTGCATGGAATGCAGAACCTCATGCACAACTGCAATGGCGTCGTGAATGGATCGACCCTTTAAAAAGCCGTATTGTTCCCTTGATATATGGTCCTGAAGGGTTTCCTTTTATCTATTAGCAATAATCTTAGAGGAAATTTTATAGATCAAATTGCACAGAGCAATCGATCTAAACTCCCCAAAAGAATCTGGCTCAACAGATTTTGGAATTAGAGCGATGAATGTGGAATTCAGATTTGTAGGAATGTGCCCTCGGATCCTAAAACTCTCCACAACCATGGTGATTTCAGCACCCATTAGATCATAGAAGAAAAGAAAGAATTTTGATGGCCATCCATCGGGCCTGGGGCATTAATCAGGAGGGAATGATTTGAGAACCGATAGCACTTTGCTCTCAATTATAGGCATATCCATAGCCCTTATGGCCTCCGCATCAAACAACCTTTGTATATGTTGTAGCATCCAGTTCTGGTTATTTTCATCAATACCACGATCTTTTTGGTAAAAACAGAAAAATTTAAGAAAGCTTCATGTTGAATCTCTGTGGTTGTGATTGCATAGGATCCATCGGCTTTCTTAATGCGCCAAATAGCATTTCTGTTCTTTCTATCCGATGCGCATTTCTGAAAATTTTTAGTTTTAAGGTCCCACTCCTTCAACCATTGTATTCTACTCTTGAGTTTCCATGAAATCTCTTCAATTATGAGAATCTCTCTTTTTCTAATCCCCAATTCCTTTAGAAGCTCATGTGTGTTCTCATCTGGCACCTGGTTTGGAAAGTGAGAGTATATATCCTTAATCTTGACTTCAATAGATATTAACTCAGCTCTGAGAGCCAAATTTTTCCTAATCTCCAAAGACTTAGTAACCCCTTTAATTTTTTGTAATTTGAAATGAAGACGATCCCAACCTGTTAAATCCCCAATATCAAAGTCGTCTTTACATAGCTCCTGAATCAGCCTTACATATGACTCATCCTCCAACCATACTCAATTAAATTTAAAGGCCATCCCTTTGACACTTCCATCCAATTTCCAAGACAATGTGATGGGCATATGATCAGAAATATCAGAGACCATTACTAAGGATCGGGTGTCACCAAGATAATCCATCAAATTGTCCTTCACCATGACTCTATCCAATCTTTTGCCAATGAAACCCTCACCTGCCCTTTTGTTTCTCCATGTAGGGATAAGCAGAAAGGGTCGAACATCAACAATATGATTTGAGATAAACAAATCATTCAAGAAATCAACCATACGATCAAGTCTAGCCTGAGATCCCCAAACTTCATCTGCCTGCAGAATGGAATTGAAGTCTCCCATAATAATCAAATTCTGTAGCTCTAGGATTCCAGAGTCACGCATACGGGACCAGAACGAGACCCTGTTGGAATATGGTGCATAGAGATTGATAATGTTGAAAATTCCATCCATGCCCTTCAAATTTCCAGATAATAGCATTCCACCGAAGAAACTGTAGGACTTTAGTTTGGCCTTGTCGGGATTCCATATTGCAATCGACCCTCCTGAGTGTCCATTGGCGTCGACAGCCGCCGCACACCATCCCGGTTTGATATTTAAAAAGGCTTGTATGGCCTTGTTACGACAACATAATGTTTCTTGACATAAAAAAACAATAGGATTCATAGGACCAAACAATTCCCTGAGGCAATGTATTTTGGAGGCATTGCCCATCCCCCTAATATTCATGGACAAGATTTGATTCATGGGGAACCATCCTCGGGGTTGCTTGCTCTAAGCGGCTGTGGTTCTGTAGAAATATTGTTAGTCATAGATATTGGGATGTCCGTGAGATCCTCTTCATCATTAGTGAATAATGCAATTGATTTCATTTTCCCTTTAATTAGATTGGAGGTTTTCTTGGTGCGTCTACAGATCATAATATTGGAGGTCGACGAGATGGTATTAGAGGTAGGAGCAGATCTAGGAGGCCTATCAAACACTGTAAGAGAAGCTAGATCAATATTAGGATTTCCCATCAGTGATTCTATATCACTCCCCACCGAATTTCTAGGGGAATCGGTGATAGTCAATGGAATAGGATTGTCAGGAGATTTATCTGACTCTTCGGGTTCCATTTCAATCCTAGATGTAGACAGCTCCCCTATATAGACATTGGTTGATAGAAAAAGCAGAGGGTCGGCATCATTTGTAGGTAGAGGTGACGACCTAGAGGGAAAGGGGTCAAAGGCAGGAGTGGATCCATATTGCAATCTCTTCAATACTACATCTATAAAATCTTCTAGCTGATCCAGATTCATATCTTCATTGAGCATAAATTCTTTATTGAGCATAAATTCTATGGTTGGAAATATTCTAGATTCTGCCTCTCCCCTCTCATTCTTTCTCTTCTGTTGTTTCAATCTTCTTTTCCGAACCATGCTTTCAGTGAGCTCCATCTCCATGTTCTTCCACAATTTAGATTCAGCTCCAAGGCAGCATCTCTACTTTCTTCCATGTAGAAACAATTAAAGTATGCATATATTTCTTCACACAATTCTGCAACAACAAGCATGCAAATAAACACTTCAACAACCACAACTTGAACACATGACAGCTCTGCACTGCTATAGGCAACAACTGTGGGAAGTTCCAAACTAGCTTTCACCCTCTTGGATCTCGAATGCAGATCCTTTAGTAGAGCGTCTCCAGAAATCCATGCTCAAAAACACCTCACAAATCTTGGCCCTCTGGTTCACAATCACAGCTGCAACTAACACCACCAACGACTCCCAATATATTTTCAAGACCGATCCAATTGCCACTTCACATACCGTGACTGGTCCTTAAGGGAGATCCTTTGCTAAACAATTATTGTACTTCAAACACAAACACTTGGCACCACAATCGGCCTCCATCAACGAGCTCCAATGGCTCCTTACACAAATTTCTCTCAGCAATTACACTTGCAGCTTCACAATCTTCTTCGCTACTCAACGCTCTTCCTCGACGCTGCTCCCAAAGCACCTCTCAACAGTGGCAACACAAGCACTAAGCCTCCTTCACATGGGATGGCAACTCGGCTTACAATGCCACAGCCTCACAACGCTACTCAAACCCTCAATTCCACTCGGTGAATGAGTTTCCCTTACGGTGGCCTTCAAACAGTTGGCATCCATACACCACAGATTGCATCAATTATATCACAAATGCATATAAATGTAGACAATTGAAATATAAACCAAAATATTTAAATTTCCTAAGACATTATACCACAGTTCTCTTTAAATTTTAAATATGACGTGACAAATTATAGATGACAACATTACAAAAGTCTACTTAATAAAGAGAAATTCTAGTGATTTGCTATAATATACTAATCGATATGCTCAGCCTTATATGGATAACAATCTAGCCAATAGAACGTCTTGCATGGAATTCCAGCATGAGAACACACTCAAGTTGTCGATTTCCTCTGCCACAAGGAACGCCTCACCACAATCCTTGCCTCTTCTCAAGGCTGCTCCTCCACGCCTCTTAAATCAACGTTGACCACTTCACATAGTGTCCACAAGAAATTTGGAAATTTGTCACAAGAAATTTGGCCCACCTGTGTGTGGAACCGACTGCCAAATCTCAGCCCAATTGCAAATGAACTCGACCCTCTTTAACTGGAACATGACCTACCAAGGAGCAGCTTCAATTCGGCCTCAATGATGATGGTTTTGGTTCCCATACAATTCGGCTCAGGTATTAAATATGTATGCAAACTCAGCCTTGGTGGAGCAAATGGAACATGTGGCCCTCCTGGAATTGCTTGTACAACTTCTTAAAAGATAAATAACTCAACCTACTTGTGAAATTGGTAACTTGGCCTCAATGAGTGAAGATTTCAACCCTCTAGCAAGGAAACTCGGCCTGTTTGGAAATTTGGCCCACCAATAAGAAGGCAGCTTGGCCCTCCCAAAGAATATGACCCTCTTGGCAATTGGGTTTCTGCCTGCTATCCAAAATTGGGCTCTCAAACCCCCTTTTCCTCTGGCCTTCTCTTTTTTTTTTGTAACCACGCTTATTGCCAACTATCTCACGATGTTCTATGCACAGCAAGACATAACCTCTTTCACAAACGACTTAGGAAGCAAATACCACTTTCCCGCAACGTCAAGAGCTCACTCTGACAGCGTTCACACACACTTGTCTTCCATGATCAACAACACTCCAATGCACAGGCTTCTCAATGCCACTGTACCAATAACTCTACTCCTCCTCTCTACAGTATACTCTTTTCTGCATCACACCCAGCCGAAACCCTCGGCTCTTCAAACCACTGAGCATGCAACTCCTCACAACACAAACGTCACTACAGGCACTCACCCCTGCAAACACCAAGCCGAAACCATCAGCTCTAATACCATGAAAGAGAAAGAAGACTCCAATGAAGGAGCTCTGATACCATAATAGAGAACTTAGAACACAATAAGTTAACTTGTTACTTTTCATTTACACAGAATGGTTTTTATACAGAATGAAAAAGCTTTTGGATTATCTAGATTGTCGGTGGCGATAGCTTCTTTAGGAAGCTAACAACTTTCGAGAGAGTGTGAGACTATTCCTACATTAAATGTTGTGAGTAGAGTTGGTTGAAATTACTGTACATCCAACAAATGTGTTTTCAATTTCATATTTGTACTGTTTGATGTACATCATCGTTTGTGATACCCGATCGGATGGAGGTGGATGGACGTCCATATGTATTGACTAGAGGTAGAAACATTAAGCTTCCACCAAGGCTACTTGCATCAAATTTTCACTACATTCTCGATGATAATATATTTTAGGTTAGTGAAAGAGGAAATAGAAGTTATCATTGAATAGAAATTAGTAATGAGCAGCATAGGCTCATAAAAGGAGTGTGCTTGACGCTGCTAGATTCATGAATAGAGAGCATTTTGATAAGTTATCATATGCTCAAGGAAATCGAGGATAAGAAGTTTGGGCATGCTAAGGTGACAAACCTGTGCTCTGGAGGTAGGTATTGAAGAACCACTTGTATAAGGCACAAGAAGGAAAATGTCGCCGTATCAATATCCATTATCAGCTTATCCTACTTACCAGGTGAATGATATTGACCTGTAATTAAAAGTGGTGTGTCATGTTGGAGGCAATTGATTAAGGCAGACGAGTAAGTCAAGTGACATTGAGTAGTAGTGTGACTTGACTAGTTTGAGGTAAACTAGCAAAAAGAAAACTCTCTGCAAAAAAGGTACATATATGTGTTATTTGGGCATATTTGAATGATCCCACATCCACGTGCTAGATAAATATTTAATTGTTTCTATCATATTACAAGGATCATTAATGTGGTCAGAGGGAATCAAATTATTATTTTTTTATTAGGTCTACTGTGTTTAAAATAGGATTATTATGTTAATATGGTTCAACCTATTAGGTTTATTACATTTACTAGGCTGTCCTAGGTTTACTATGCTGAGTTCGTTTATAGGGTTTTCTAGGTTTACCAACTGGTCTATGTCTACAAGGTTGACCTGGGCTACTAGGTTGATCTAGGTTAATGTATGTTTAGTAGGTTTACTATGTCAACTATGGTCATAATGGTCAAACATTGTCAACTAGGCTTACTAGATTGACCTATGTTTTGTAGGTTTACCAAGTTGGCCTAGGTTTACTAGGTTAACCCAACATCACATAGGTTTACCTAAGCTTACTAGGTTTAATAGATTTAAGCTTACCTAAGTTTACTAGGTTTATCTAGGTTTACTTCCTTAACATAGGTTTATAACGTTGACCTAGGCCTACTAGGTTTACTAGATTTCCTAAGTTGAGCTAGGTTTACTAGGTTAACCAATGCTTACTAGGTTTGCCATAATTTACTAGATCAACCTAGGTTTACAATGTTGACCTAGTTTTACTAGGCCTACCAGGTTGACCTATACTTACTAGGTTTACTAGCCTAGGTTAACCTAGGTTTATTAGACTTACTTGGTTGAGTTAGGCTTAAGGGTGGCATAGGTTTATTAGGTTGATTGATGTTTACTAGGTTTAGTAGGTCAACCATAGTCAATCATGTTTAACTAAGTTTACTAGTCTTATCATGTTGACCTAGGTTAACCTAGGTTACTAGGTTTACTAGGTTTAATAGGTTTATTAGGTTTTCTTAGGTTTACTAGGTTGACCTTGGTTTATGAGGTTCATTTATATTTACTAGGTTGACCAAGGTTTTCTAGCTTAACCATGGTTTACTAGGTGTAGTAAGTTGACCTAAGTTTACTACGGTTTACCGAGTTTGCTACTTTAACTAGGTTGACTTAGGTTTAAGGTTTATCTATGTTTTCTAAGTCAACCATTGTTAACCATGGTCAACTATAGTGAGTTATGGTCACCATAATTGGTTATGATAAACCTTGATTGATCATTGTCAATCATGGATAACCATGGTCAACCTTGATCAAACATGAACAACCATGATGAACCTTAGTCAATCATAATCTATCATAGTCAATCATTGTTAGATGTGGACAACCTAATATATCATAGTTAACTATTCGTAGTCAACCATTGTTAGATGTGGACACCCTTGTAGGTTGTGGATGGAAGACACTTTGGGGGAATTTAACTATCCCAAGGGGCTTGATAGAGCTTCTTACAATCTTGGTAATAGCATCCCACTATGGATTAAGTGTTCTTCGAGCCAATAAAGAGACTAACCATAGCCTAGGCTAGGCTCAACCTAGTCACAAGGAAAAAAGATGAAGATATTTAACCATAGTCAACCATGGCCTACTAATCCTCCTTACTCATATGGTGGGACTTTAACCAGCACAACCACATTAATGAAGTAGTTGAAATAAACCCATCCACATTATTTTAAACTTACATTAGCATTAAACTATGAAAAATAACACATATTAACCACTTGATTAATATCATTGTGCTAATATATATCACCATTTATATATACAAGTAAAATTAAGACTGGTATATGATATGATATAATATAATAATATAGTAAGAGAGCTACGAAATATACATATGCATTCAAAACGATTGGGTGTGTGTCTCCGGAAAAAAACGATTAATTGTGTTTACATATAACTATCATGGCTAAGGTAAAGATAGATCCATTTGCACATTAGGATCTGGCTGGATCACCATTAATAAGTAAATGGAGTTAGGTGTCGAGTCCGACGTCCATTACCGATATTGAAATTGAGATTTAGTACATTGAGTTTTAGGGCCATTACCGTATGCATTAGATATCTTTACGTATAATGAATTCAAGGTGCGGGGGCATATTTCCTTCAGTCATGGCGGTGGTCTGGGCAACTTATACAAAGGAATTCCGTTAACTATTGGATCCCACTGTGCAGCCGCATTACCATAACTCTTTTGGCTAGCTGTACGCGATATGCCTTATACTTTGTGACCATTTCCGGAACCATCCCAATGATGCGTTCAAACAATTCGAGGAAATACAGACGTTGCAAGCCCTCAAAGATGCGTAGAACTTTTCAAGGTACAAGGAAAAGCCTATACAATAAACGGTTTTCAACAAATTATGTTTGAAAACAATGAATTTATATATAAATTAAATGTGATTTTCTTTGGAAATGAGATGTTCACTATTTGTGGAACGAGTTTTAATAGATTTGTTATCTCTATGAAATTCGCCTTATCAGTCCTTGCTGAAGGACTATAGTTATCGGTAGACGTTGACCCACTATTAATTTGGGTAATCAAAGTTTTATTAAAATTATTCTATCAAACAAAATTTTAGTCAAAGTTTGAGTTTGCACATCTTATTGCGGGAAATACTGTATGATTTATATGATTGTAATTAAAAATTAGGATAACTTGCACTGAAGAGTTTTAAACATTTATGAATTCGAACTAACGCTAACTTTCTGAAACATTTAATGCGAACATTTTTTATACAAATTTATGGAGGGTTGAATTTGTTTTTATACAAAGTTATGGTGGCGTCAGCTGCCGCTCAACACCTACTTCATTTGCGCTCGACACCTGCATCTTGCCTTGTCTACTACCTCAACACCTGCATCTTGCCTTTTCTACTGCCAAAACACCTGTCGTGGTTTTGAATTTTGTTGTCGCTCTACAAGTAATATTTTCAAAACGTGAAGATAGATTTTCACAAGTTGAAGCTTTTCACAGCGTGAAGTGCATTGCATTGTCTTTTGAATTGTATTCTCATTGGTCTTCATAGCTTACACTCTGCAGGAAACTTCCTCCTAGCTTAAAGTGCATTGTACCGTCGCTCTGCAAGAATGTGGGAAAGGTCTTCATAGCTTAAAGTGCACTGTATCATCGCTTTGCAAGACAATTTTCACAGGTTTTCACAGCTTGAAGTAGTTTGAACCTGGTTCTTAACCCTCTGCAGCATCTGAACCTGCATGTTATTGTGGGTTAGTTTCTATTTTATTACTAAATTTTGTAAAAGGACATATTGTGCACAATACCAAAAGAGTGACCTGAAAATTATTCGGGAAGCAGGAAAATGAATAAGTGTTGGAAAACAGGCAAATGAAGAAGTATTGGTACCTCAGTGTCTTGAGTGACCTTTTTCTAATTAAGCTCCAAGCTGAGTTGTATCTCGTGCATGTAGTATTCCAACTTCAACTTTGGGAAGAGTTGCCCATATGCAAAGTAATGCTCGATTCTCTTTATGGATTCAACTTGACTTACCTTTAAAATATCCACACTGATGAACCATAAACGCTTTCATCCTCCTTGACCATCTTACCATACCTTCTATCTAACCCAACCGTTTGGCCTTCTCAGAACGAGAGGAACTTACTAGCCAGCAAACGCTCCCACCCGTTCCTTTGCTTCCCCGTGAACAACATGTTTGGTTATGCCCCAACAACAACAGATCTATCAATATGATGTTGTTTGTAAGTGACAAACATGTATTATCAATGAATGTATAAGTGTCTTAAGAAATGGGTTTCATTCTAACACAAGAAATGGTTAATAAATGGAGAGGAGATCTCATGCTACCGGGATAATTTCTTGATAAGAGAAAATTGCGGCTAGGACTTCTTGCATTTCGGCCGCTCCACCCTATCGATTGAGGAAATGGGATTTTATTTGGCCCTCACTCCTCATATCTTAGAAGTGAATTTCAAGTAGATTGGTTTTTGAACAATCTATCTATAAAGGAAAGGGAGAAAGAAGGTTGGCTACTTCACTTCTTCCAGGGGGTAGACGATGATAAGGGTGGCCCTCTAATTAACGAGTTAATTTACCATATTTACATATATGGGTCTTCGGGCTGTTGGGTCTCAATAGGAACTGGATATGCGAACTTTGCTTCTATGTCTTATGCCTCACAGACGAATGGGTTGATCCACCTGTTTAGGAGTCCCGAGCAGCAGGACCCGGTGAAGCACTGATTGAATCAGAGAGCAAAGAAAACAATAATTCTTCAGGGTTTAGACCGGTTCTGCTACGCGGTCAGACTAATGGCAAGGGATCTCAATATGATGTTGGGTATAGGTGGAGCTATAGTAAGAGGCTAGAGCACATCCCTTATCCTTTAAAAAAGTAGATTTGAAACCCTGCCTAACCCATTCATTCATTACTTACTCGGTAAGAGAGAACCCTAACCTCCATTCATTTAGGTTTATGGGGCCACAAGACAAGACGATATTTCTTG
Organism: Pinus albicaulis; assembly: GCA_034641835.2. NCBI lineage: Eukaryota > Viridiplantae > Streptophyta > Pinopsida > Pinales > Pinaceae > Pinus > Pinus albicaulis. The sequence goes on from CM076580.1 coordinate 324,431,924, forward strand.
CCCAGCGTTCGAGGAACCAACGTTCGAGTCTTGTCCTTAAACTGGTATGGTACAGAACATGCATGATATATCATGGAGATGGAGTGATCAAGCACGTGGCTCTCATGCGAGGGTCCTAGAGGTGATCTAATTTAAACATTTTAACTTTTTGATTTGTTTTGTTTACAAATAATTTGTGTGAATGAGTTTTATTGTTATTGCTTTTTTTGTTTTTGAACTACAATAGGATATGATCTATTATATCTATGTTTTAGACTCATTTTTCCTTAACTACTAGATTCATAGCTCAAGATAGAAGAGAGAGACTAGAAAGCTCCAAATTGATTATCCTGTGGGTAAGGACAATGAAAAACAAACAGTGCTAGTTAGAAGAGTTGTAACCTCAATCCCTAGAGCCTAGGTTTAATATTGCATATTAATCCTTGAATATAAGCCTACGAGACCGCCCAGTAGAAATGGATATTAATCCTTGAATATAAGCCTAGGAGATTGCCGAGTAGTAATGGAAGATACATAACCTTCAACCAAGGAAGGAGGTTTAGAATAGCTGGAATCTTAAGAAGGAGGGGATTTTTCTTAAATAACCTTAAGCCTAGGAAGGAACATTGTTTTTATAGGTATTCCCCGGAAGGAGGAGCCTTGTTAGACGTACCATTTGGTTAATTTAGTTTATATATTTACAACCATGTAAACCTTGTATATTCTTTCGAAGCTAATGGAAATCATATGGTAATGTGCAGAGGGAGAATATTTGGAGTCATTCTAACTACAAGTAAATGGTTTCTATTTGGTAATAACATATTTTGTTTTCGCTTTTTTCTGGTTTCTTTTTCCCACAAATTACTTGTACTAACTACCTACTTCAGACACTGGTTGTGGGTATGCACGAAGCTAGCGCAAACCCCAGAAGTTCTGAACATAGATGATGTGCCTCTCATCTTTGACTCCTATTTGCTCTGGTACATGTCGGTCTTCACTATATATTTCTTGGCTTCTTGCTATAATCCTCAAGACACGGTGAAATGTGCTTAACAAGCCTTTCGTAACTCTCGATATAGAGAGGTACTGCTATCAGCCTTCCCATCTTAAGGAAATGGGACTTTAGGAAACTCTTTACTATGTTAATGGCGTGAAAGTCATGAAAGCAGCCTATGCCCCGTTTTTTATTTTTTGTATTTGACCTCCATTAATATTTTCTGTAGAATATGTAAACTTTTCATAGCATGCTTCCTACTTTCTCATCGGTATTATGTATTTAACTACTCTCTTGTAAATCATGTGAAGTTTTTTCCATTGGAAATTATTGACATTCTTTTGAAATGAATTGGCTGTGTATATTAAGTTCCTTGCTTTTCTTTAATAAATGTTATTGAGGATTTGACAATGCATACCGTGTTTTGATATTCTAGAGATACTACATGTAGAATATGTTTCTGTGTTTTTTTTTTTAAAACTGGAAATGTAAGTAGCATCGTGGACTAATGTTTGCGGGATCTAGACTTGGATCCGGTGAGGAGGACTTCCTCCACACTGCCTAGCGCTCTCCAACAGATATGATGTTTACAAAGAAGTAATCCTTTAATATCTCAGTTTTTCAATTAAATCATTAATATGAACATGTATGCAGTTTCTTTGTGAACTATACAACTAATCTGAGTGTCCGCCTCAGGTTTTGTGAAGACTCGAGAGGGATTTACTCTAACTACTACCCGTACATTTTACCCGAGTCGCCAATTCTGCTTAGGGGTAAAATGTACGTGTGGTAGCTAGAGTAAATCTCTCTCGGGTCTTCCCGGAACCCGACCAAGACAGACAGATTAGTTGTATAGTTCACAAAGAAATGTTCATACTAATGATTTAATTGACAAAGTGAGATATTAAAGGATTACCTCTTTGTAGACAACATATGTGTTGGAGAGCACTAGGCGGTGTGGCGGAAGTCCTCCTCACCAGTTCCAAGTCTGGATCATCCAAACAAACAAAGAACATGTGTAATATTCACAGTTGTATCACTAATAGCAATTAAACAAGTATATAATCAAAATTTAACTATGCAGATCTGAGCCATTTACATCATGCTTCATACAAAAATAAACAATAGATGTGATGTTGAAACATCAAATGGACAAAACAGATAGAGTTCTATTAATAAGAGAAGGAAGATTGCAACCATTGGTTTGACCAACCTTCCCTCAGTCTTCCGACTCCTCTCTCTCTCTCCTCTATATCCGAGTGCAATGATACTTGGCCCAACAGTTCTCAATGAACCTTTCCAATCATTAAGTCTCACACTCAACAACAAAGTTATGTTCTGCACAGGATCATCCTTTCGACCATTGAAAATGAGCCCTAGCCTCCAATTTATAAGAATTTGGGAGGACAAATCTTGTCAATCCTCTCCATTAGTTCGAATAGGGAAAAATAATGATGTTTCCTTGTTTTTACTTGCTTTTTCCCTCTTTGGATGCTCATTTTGGTTTAGTAATGTCCAATGAGAGGGTTGCACCGTAGGTTGCTGCTTTTTGAACTAACTCTTTTGAGAAAAATCAGGAAATGTGAGTCAGTTACTACGAGATTTGTCCCTTTTCTTCATGAAAACATGGATAACGCGACCCCTTAGGAAAGACAGTGTGTTAACCTAGGCACTAACGGTCCCTCTAAAAGGATGGGATGCATTATAACTTGATCTGGTTGTCTCTAGGGTGCATTACATTGGCAAAATAGGTCTCTGTCTAGGTCATTTTCTTCCTTCCATGTTTCCTTCTCCTCTGAGATGATGAGGAGGTCATTTGTCCTGTAAAAAATGCCCCCTAAAGTGTAAGGTCAGAGGCAAAGACGATGGTCGAAATACTTTATAACATGTGTTGTAGAGTGAGAGGAGTTGGAAGACTGAGGAAAAAATGAAACAAACAACATATGTCAGAAATATAAGTATATGTCCTGAGTCAGGCATTCCCATGCTCAATAGTAGTATCAAAATGATTTCTCTAGGAAGAGATATGACCAGTATGTCCACCGATAAGCACAATGTGGAAGCTTGTGTCATGACAGGATCAATATGATAAGTTGTCTTCGAAACAATATCGCAACTTGGGAGAGGAAACAAAGCTGAATGATGTAAGCCTCAACACGAGGTCTTGGTCGCCGCTTCACTAACCTGCATATTTCTACACATGGTATTAAAGGAGTTGTAGTCAAACATGCGATAAATTGTATGATTACCAGTCAATGATGAAAACTATTAACATACGCAAGGATGGACACCGATAAGGATAATGGTCTCCAAGATGCACAGTACAATCTAGAAAGTGTGAATAAATGGTGTTGATGTCGAACACTCATAGAATCATTCCACTGGGAGCCAGTGATGAAAGCCCCCAATCAAACACAAGGTAGCCTGCCACTAAGGTCTGCATGTTCCACGATACTAATATGTTTCTGGATCAACTTCCTAGATAAGATGTTGAAGTCGATAGGAAGAGATTTGTTAAAAGGTAGGCAATGAGGCGTCCTACATAAATTGACACAAAATGGGAAAAGATGATTTTGTTTTGAATATAGTCGAGAGAAAATGGTAGTAATTAACGACGACAAATGATTTCTGGCATATGATGGCTTGGTTGATACAAGAAGTAGTAGATAGTGAGATCTTATTGAACAATAGAAGACACTGTAACAGGGTACTAGGAAGATTAGGCTTATGAAAACCAAAGAGTGTTAGGATTCACCAATGTAGGGGCATCATCATGCGAAGGCTCAACTCATAGAATGGTAGGGTTCAGCTAATTGTGAGAGAATTTTTTGGGAAGTGCCACGTTCAAGGTTTTTTCTGCCAAATCGACTTTCAAAGCATAACAGAATAAGCATCCACTTTTTCCAAAAAATTTCACATCTGATTAAGTTTAACGAGTCTAGAAGGGTAAACTCAGTGATATTTTCATATTTAGGGAGTATGAAAAATATCGTAAAAGACAACTTGGGGGGGGTACCTTTTTCATGGTTGATAACCAGGTGCAACAAAGGGAGAATAGTATGCCCGACACAGTTCCTTTTCCATAAGTTAATCCATTCAATCCTGATAAAGTGATAAACCTATGTTCAACGGATGTATACCTCATTTTTTTATGAGTACGAGGAGACAAGAGTAAATTCAATATTCTTTGTGAAGCTTTAACGAGTCAGATGAAGAAAAACTCTATCCTCTCTATGAAATTTTAATGAATCCAATGGAGGAAAACTCAGTTTCTTTTTTAGTTTTTAACGAGCTAGAAAAAGATGGAAAATAATGGCTCATATTTCTTCATCATGGGAGTTTAACGAGCCCAACAAAGGAAACTCGAGGTTTTTTTAGTTTTATGAGCTAGAACAAGTTCATAAAAAGAAGGCTCTTTTCGGGTCGAGCATGGTCAAATATGCATATAAACACTGACAATTCATCAGAGCATCAGTGACTTCGATAAACCAATAGTTGCAGAAAAAAAATAGTGGAAATTTACCAATTTTCACTAATTAGCTGAGTGAGTCATACCTCCAGAATGTCTATAAGAAGGAAAAATACCTTCATTTTCACTGTTTGTGTGCTCTGGAAGAGCTCTTGAGAGAAAAAGAGGTGAAACTTTTGCTATCAATTGTGAGTGATCCAAGCAACGATTTTTGATTTTGCGAGTTCCAGGTAAGAGATTGAGCCTTTATCTTTAGTTTAATTGGCGTTTTTACTATTTTTAATGGCTAAAAATTCGTTTTTGAGCAATCCCTAAATATTTTAGGCTGGTAATGTGGGTACCTAGTGCTAGGGCCGCATTACATACACTGCCCGTTAAGGGACAGTGCGTTAGCACACCATGTTCTGCAGTGATTTGGCCTACAATTGTTCCATTGAAAACTTTATTTGTGTAGGTGAAAAGCTTTTACCATGAGTATCTGGCATGAGAGAGAGCATGAAAAAGAGGAACATGAAATGGTCACCGATTCGACAACTTTTCTTGTTCTCCAGAGATGTGGATTGCTAAAATATGCCATATTAGAGATGATGAAGGGCAAGGAAGACCTTCTAAGCTAGATAATCTAGTGGTGGGATGATCAACAACATTTTTTTCGCATCGGGGGTCATGAAATCATGATAGAGAAGGAAGACATCTACTTTTTGACCGGCTTGTCATGTAGAGGGCCGAGGCACAATATGACAGGTTCAAGAGCTGATCCCCATACCTTTATGGGGTTGACCTAGGCTCAATGTATGAACAATATTGCGTCGGTAAGTAACCATATTCTTATAGCACGGGTGGTGTCGAGACCAATGAGGTCTCTTCTGTGGATGATTGTTCACTTGGTGGGGGCCAAGATTCAGCACATGGCCACCAAGGCCTAGGTTCGAGAAGAATTGACAGCATGTAAGACTCGGTCCCAAAGAGAGTTTGGGTTTGGCACAATAATTGTTTCTTTCATACTAGAGAGAGTTCCCGTTATGAGGCCAAGGATGATCATGGATGTTGCGAGACCATGAGAGCCTAGATAGGATGATGCAACCATCAGGTTTCCATTAATAAAAAAATGCACAAATGCAAGTTTAGCGGAATAAACTCCACGTCTAACCACATCTTTCACCTTTTAAATCAATTGTATACAGAAGTTTATGCATAAGTGGCTCTCGAGTTTTAACTTTTTCCTATAAAATTTTACCTTTAAACCTTTTCGCGCCTTCACCTTACCTCATCACGTGCATGGCTTCCACTTTAACCAAACCCGCTGACCATGATTCTGGGTCCCACATAATTCCTTTATACACACAATGGATATAACATACATATTTTATGCAATCAACATCGCTTAGCTTTATAACAGACCACATAAACCCAAATCTCATTTCATATGCGCGAAACAGGGTTTCAGGGTTCTATTATCCTTCATCCAATCATAATGCATCACACTTCACAATCCTTAATAAACAACATTCATAGAAAACTTACCATTATGCCGATGTAAAGTCACACTTTAATCTCCACCATAGATCTTCATGCGATCTGATGATTATGTTGTAACCACTCACATGTTATCTCCCGTCCACATCGCATCGCAACCAGAACACTTTACTATGTGAATTCTTAATGTTAAACTTTAAAACCTGCGATATGCACTAATGCGCAAGGCTGACACGTGGCCTCCACTCATCGCATCGCATCTTTCCATCTTTATCGCATCATGTCGCAAGTTATATTGGTTACCTTGCGAAGTCTTTAACAATAAAAGTTAAAACTGTTGATGCGTGATGTTGCGCAGTGCCGACACATGTCACTTCTTTGTCTCTTATGCTTGCTTTGATCTCTCCCTTCAGCTACTAAATGCTTGATATTGTGATTTGATATTTGCTATCGAATTCCCCTTTTGAATTCTTCTTCGTGCTTCAGTATTTAGTCAGCGTCTGTTATTTCTACTGTCGCTGCCCTACAACTCTGTTACGCTACTTCTCTTGAGCTTTCTTCAATCCTTTAAAGCATTTATCCCTCCTGGTTTATTTTGTCTCCTTTATCGGTATTTCTCCTTTGCTTATTCAAGTTTCCTTTAGTGTTGTCTCTAGCTCGAATACAAAGCACTCTCTGTATTTCTCCTCTTCTTCTAGAATTCGTAATTTGTTCTTTATTTGACCTATACACACATTTGCCATCTCCCAACTAAAATCAAACAGATTCTACCCAGCCGCTTAAGTCCTACACATAAAGACTTATACATTCAACTTGAAATCATTCATCATGGTTTATAAAATATAAACCATAAATTTACAGTTATCGATCACTCAACATGTAAATGAAATGACACACACAGTCACAATGAATTCAATTTCTTCATTAATTAAATAAATGTACAGATACAAATAAAAACCTGTTTTACAATCTAGCTTTGGCTTGATCTGCCTTTACATGGCCCATTTATCTTTCTCTCTCTCTATATGCCCATATGTTACAATTAAATTCCCTTTCCAAGAATTTATATCTCTTTTTCATTAGTTGTGCCTTTGAGGCTTTACAATTATATACAAAAGGTTCTGTAACCAATTCTGGTTCAGATCCATAGGTTACTCAAAAAAATCCTAAAAATCCTCTAAGTCCTCAGTTAGTTCCTAAAATATCTTCTTTATCCATTAAATATCTCAACATTCAACTAAATCCTAAGGATCCTCTCAAATCCATAAAATCATGAACTACTTTCTAATCTAAGATTTACAATATTTCAAAATATCTCAATCCACACCAATCACTCATCAATCACTCATGTTATCCTACATTCGAGAACATTTACAAACATGTCTTTAATTAAATACTATTCTAAATGTCTCACCTAAATCACTCAAAAATTTTAAAATTACATTAATTAAATACTTAGGAAATCCACTCTTTTGAAAAACACAAGAACCCCTATATTCTACTAAATGTACAAAATTTTGGAACCATGATGCTCCTGCATTAGAATCCCAAGGTAGAAAATAATCATCACCTCTAGATCATGTGTCTTCAATGCTGATGGAATTCCCCCCTGGATCCCAAACTTTAGTTTGTAATTTGTCTTTGGTTGACTCTCTTTCTTTCTGTTGTTTTGTTGTTGTTCTCCAGGTCTCCATACTTTATGCTGCATTGCCCATCTGGCTATGCTCACAGTTTGCTGATGTCTTTCTCTTGCTGCTGCTGCTTTTCTTTCTTGCTATTGTCTTCTTCTGAGACACCTTCATCATTAACCTTCTTATTCTTTCAATATCTATGTCCAATTTATCTTCTGAATGGTAATCTCTCTGCCCATTATTGTTGCACTTTGTCCACTCATCTTGAAACTGATGTTTGTTACTTTCACTTCGAAGTTGTTGGATTCTTACCACTACTCTTACATCCTTACCCTCTTGTTGCTTTTGAACTTCTATCTCATCTCCAAACAACCTCTGTTCAATATCTGTAAATTTACTTTCATAAAAAAAAAAAAATTGTCCTCCAATTCCCTTTGTACTTGATTCTTCTCAAATACATCACTATGTTGTTCATCATTTCTAGCATATTTTCCTTCCTCTTACTTGACATCCCTCAGTGATTATACTTCACTTCCTTGACTGATTCTGACAGTCAATTTAGTTTCTTCAAGCATGGTATGTTCATGATTTACATCTTCCTCATCATTATGTCTTACCTGGCAACTTCCAATATTCTTCAGTTCGAAAACTGGATCTCCTTCAACTTGAAACATGTCTATCTCATCTTCATCATAACCTATAATCATAAAAAAATTATCAGAATTAAAAATATAAGGCCTCATTGCCTTTTCCTTCTCTGGCAACATCTCAATATGTTTCTCTGACTTTTCCTCTAACTCCTTTGTCAGCACATCAATATGCTGATTTAAATTCTCCAAAGAACTCACACGACTGTCAACTAATCTCTCTTCCATATCATCTGTTTCAAGGATGTCTCCCTACTCTGGTTCACAATAATGAACTCCTTCCTCTGTAATGTCAATTTGCTGAACTCTTATTACCATTACCTCTTCTTTATGATTGTCATTCATGCCAATTTATTTGTCTTCCTTCTTCAGCAATTTATCCTGAGTATATATCCTCTGCTCTTGCAACTTTCTTCTTTAAAGGTATAACTCTCTATATAGCTCAATAATTTGAATTGGAGTAGAATTTTGAAACTTTACATAGTTTTCAGTACCTTCACTTGTTGTTGACCCATCATCAAATGGTCCTTCTTCCTCTTCTCTTCCAACTTTCTTCTTTAAAGGTATAACTCTCTATATAGCTCAATAATTTCAATTGGAGTAGAATTTGGAAACTTTACATAGTTTTCAGTACCTTCACTTGTTGTTGACCCATCATCAAATGGTCCTTCTTCCTCTACTAAATCTACACACATGTCTAAATCATCATGTTTAAAAATTCCAAACTCATTAGGCATAGTAAATACCTTTTCGTCATCTTCCTGTTTTAACTCATATTTGATATTCCAATATTCACTGTTACCATCTCCAATATTTTGTTGCATATTTCCATGAGAACTTTCTATCTCCTTTCGTTTCTGAGATCTTGTTATCTCAGTCTTAATCTGAAAAGATTTCAGATTCCGCACCTTTTTAACAAAATCTAAAGTTCTTCATCATCCTGTGATGTACCTGAAATCATACACAAATCCTTAGTTTTAAAAATACAAGACCTTCCGGTCTCGTTTGATGCTTCAAGCACCAATATTTCACAATGTATTTTCTGGATTTTAGCAGATCCCTTTTGCTGTGACTCAACTCCTTTGAGTCTCTGCTCCTCCAACAAGTCAATATGTCTCTTCTCAAGTTCTCTAAACTCATTTATCAGTTTGACATTCCATCTTTTTTGCAATAGGTTCCATCCAACCCGTTTCCTCAGTCTCCATCCATGTCTTTGGTTTTCATTCTATTTCTCTTGTAGCCATCCCTGTAGTACTTCCAAATGTACTCTCATCACTGCAAGATTTCTCTCTCGCTCCTCATTACTCATCTTACCTTTATGGTATTTTCTAGAACCTCTTCTATGACCCTCCATGGCCATCTTCCTCATGAGCTCATCCATGCTCGATTGGTGATCTACAACATAGCCTTCTCTTCTAGCAATCTCCTCTTGCTACACACTACCCTATCAAGCTTCCTCTACGAGCTTGATCTCTTCCTAGGTATTCTCTCTCCCTTGGTTCACTTTCTTAAACCTTTTAGAACTTCGCTGCTCCTCTGGCTACTGCACTCAGTCACCTCTCTCATTTGTTCCATCCTCTAGTTGGATAGGTTCATTTCCATCGTCATCAAAAATCTACTTATTCTTGGCTAAAATCATCGACATATTCATTGCATTTCTTTCAATCAACAATTCATTATTAATTAACTGAAAACAGGTAGACCATACCTCACTGTCCAATTTTCTGAACACATGTTGATGTTGCAGTTTCTCTTTTCTGTCTGCTGAATTTACCTTATTGTTTGCAGTTGTCACTATCTCTTCATAAACAATTTTCTCAGTCTGTCCTTCAAAAATCTCATCTACTTTCTCCCAAAGTAGATTTTTCTTCTATTTATTTAATGTTATTTCAAAAATCAATTTATCAATCACCAATTTCAGAATCAATAAGAAAATCATTTTCTTTCTTACCTCAATCAGATTCAGATATGATTCTTCTCTTCGCTTCTATTGTGCCATTCTGATTCTCTGAAAATTCTTCTTGTTCTGTTCTCTTCAAAGAAAACTCTTCAAAACCTGTTCTCTGTTCACAAAGCCAATTATGAAATAAAATAAGTCCATAAGTTCTGAATTATCTTCAAAGGACAAAACCACTCTAATTTCTCTTCCATAGAGTATACCTACTCTAACTTTCTCCCCAAAAGAAATTTTACTCTCTCTAATACCAACTGATGCAACCATCAGGTCGCCATTAATCAAAAAATGCACAAATGAAAGGTTAGTGGAATTAACCCCACATCTAACCACTTCATCCACCTTTTAAATCAATTGTACGTGGAATTTTATCCATAAGTGGTTCTTGGGTTTTAATTTTTTTCTATAAACTTTTACCTTTAAACCTTTTTGCGCCTTCACCTTACCTTATCATGTGCATGGCTTCCACTTTAACCAAACCCGCTGACCGTGGTTCTCGGTGCCACATAATTCCTTTATAGGTCTACACAACGATTATAAAATACATACTTTATGCAATCAACATCGCTTAAATTTATAACAAACCACATAAACCAAAATCTCATTTCATATGTGCGGAACAAGGTTTTAGGGTTCTACCATCCTTTGACCAATCATAATGCGCCACACTTTGGAATCCATAATAAAAAACATTAACATAAAACTTACCATTCTATCGATGTGAAGTCACACTTTAATTTCCACCATAGATCTTCATGTGATCTGACGGTTATACTGTAACTGCTCACATGTTATCTCCCGTCTACATCGCATCGAAACTAGAACACTTTACTGTGTGAATTCTTACTGTTAAAATTTAAAACCTGTGATGTGCACTAATGCGCAAGGCTGACACGTGGCCTCCACTCATCACATCACATATTTCCTTCCTTACCACATTACGTCGCAAGTTATATTGGTTACCTTGCGAAGTATTTAACAATAAACTTTAAAATTGCCGATGCACGATGCTGCGCAGTGTCGAAACATGGCACTTCTTTGTCTCTTCTTCTTGCTTTGATCTCTTCCATAAATTACTAAAACCTTGATACTATGATTTTATCTTTGCCGTCGAATTCCCCCTTTGAATTCTTCTCTGTGCTTCGGTCTTTAGTCAGCTTCTATTCTTTCTACTGTCGCTACCCTGCAACTATGTTATGTTACTTCTCTTGAGCTTTATTCAATGCTTTAAAGCGATGATCCCTCCTAGTTTATTTTGTCTCATTTAATGCTATTTCTCCTTTTCTTATTCAAGTTTCCTTTAGTGTGGTCTCTAGCTCGAATACAGAGCACTCTATGTATTTCTCCTCTTCTTCCAGATTTCATAATTTGTTCTTTATTTGACCTATACACACATTTTATAGCTCCCTACTGGAATTACATAGATTCTACCCAGCTACTTAATTTCTACTCAGAAAGACTTATACATTCAACTTGAACTCATTCATCATGGTTTATAACATAGAAATCATCAATTCACAGTTATGGATCACTCAGCATGTAAACTAAATGACACACACAGTCACAATGAATTCAATATCTTCACTCATTAAATAAATGTACAGATACAAATAAAAACTTGTTTTACAATCTAGCTTTGGCCTGATCTGCCTTTACATGGCCCTTTTCTCTTCCTCTCTCTCTATATGGCCGTAGGTTACAATTAAACTCCCTCTCTAAGAATCTATATCTCTTTTTCACTAGTTGTGCCTTTAAGGCTTTACAATTATATACAAAAGGTTTTGTAACCAATTATGGTTCAGATACATAGGTTACTCAACAAAATCCTAAAAATCCTATAAGTCCTCAATTAGTTCCTAAAATATATTCTGTATCCCTTGAAGATCTCGACATTCAACTAAATCCTAGGGATCCTCTCAAATCCATAAAATCATTAACTAGTTTCTAATCTAAGATTTACAATATTTCAGAATTTCTCAATCCACACCAATCACTCATCAATCACTCATGTTCTCCTATGTTCGAGAACATTTACAAATATGTCTTTAATTAAATCCTATTATAAATGTCTCACCTAAATCATTCAAAATATTTAAAATTACATTAATTAAATACTTAGGAAAACCACTCTTTTGAAAAACACAAGACCCCCTAGATTCTACTACATGTACAAAATTTTGGAACCATGATGCTCTTGCATCACAGGGTCATTTGTCTGCCTTGATGCCACGGATTGGAGAGGGGTCAATCCATCATTTCTTCGATGATGCATTCTTTGAGTGGCTGAATGGCCAAATCTTGATGATCAAAGATTATCCCTATGTAGGGATGAACTTCACAGGAGATCTAGAGATGAGATTGCCATCGGGCACTCAGTGGGGGCCAATAGGTAAGAAGAAAAATCAGTTTCTTAAGTATATTTTGTCTTTTGAATGTTTATGTAATTTTTTTGTTTAATGGGTGAAAAATATTTTGACATGAATATTATTGTTTGACACATATGTGGCACTTGTCCGTTCAGCTAGAGCCCCTCGCTATGCACGGCAAGGAATGCAGCTACCTCGGGCTGAAGCAGTAGCATAAGCCACAATAGCCGCCAAAGAGGGAAATGATACACACAGTTTGCATGAGGTTGCTAGGAACCTCGAAGGATTGAGCATGGGTGTGATGCCTCTTCCCATGAGGGAGATCCCTATTCATCTACAGCGACACACAGTGGGTGTGCCGGAGAGATTCTTGGTTCCTATGAGGAGGTTATCCAGAGCAGTTATCTGTTATCATGAGCAGAAGGCTCAACATGATTATATGATAGATGTATAGATGTCTGAGCGAGGCTTAGCATAGCCAATTCTTGTAAAACACCCAAGTTTTGAAGAGTTTTTTTGATGTAACTTGATTGGACATGACATATATATATATAGATATAGATATATATATACATATTTTGGCAATTTTATATTGTTTTCTCTATTTTTTATGTATTTTTTTATGATAAAAAATATACACTCATGCATGAATCTTTCTATAATAAATCCAACAAATGCCAATCTAACACATAATTTGATAACGAATCAGCTAATGCATTAGATTCTCTATGAATGTGTTCAAAATTAATGAATTGAAATTTACGTTCCAGAAGTCATACACTTAAATAATAACGTAACAAGACAGGATCGTGGACGCGATAAAAGTTGTTCAAATGCATAACAACTAGCTGGGAATCTAACCTGACCACCAGATTGAAGATGTCGCGAGATGTAGCTTCCCTGAGGAGTTGTATGACCGACATGTATTCAACAATATTTTTGGTGGCACCGCCAAGAAAAATTCTCTCGAAACCAAGTAGTTCCAACTCAGGTGTATAGAGGACCCAGGAAGCTGATGCAATGTGTCATGTGTGATGACTAGCACCATCCTTATATCCAATATATGGCAAGGATGACGAAGAAATCTATGTAAAATTAGAGAGCCTATATGATAAAAACACTCAAAAACCAAAAATGTTCCAGACACAAAAAAAAATATGAAAATTATATACATAAGATTACAAATTAGATGATGAGTGGGACACTAGGTGAAATACTTCTTCAGATAGAGCCTGTTACAGGGCTCGGTGAGTGGAATCCCATTATAGTCCCGAAGTTCATAATCCCCTTTATAAAAGACTTTCATGACAACATATGGACCAAGCCATAATGGTTGAAGTGTTCCTACCCCCAAGAGGTCGTGTCTCTGATCGTAGAGTAGAATGAGATCACCTTCTTGGAAAGAACAAGGTTTGACATATTTAGCGTATTCAGCTTTGAGTCAGCGCTTGTGGGCTTCGAGTGCTAGTGTCGTATCTTTACAAGTTTCATCCAATTGATCGAGTGAGAGCAAGCACTCTTCTTTGGCAGTGGTGTCGGGTAGGAGTTCAATGGCCAGTTTAAGTGATGGAATCTCACACTCGATTGGAAGAACTGCTTCCAGACTGTATGCTAACTGGAATGGCGTGAAGCATATAGTAGTCTTCACTGACGTTTGGTATGCCCATAACGCAGAGTATAGCTTTTGATGCCATGTAGTTTTATGATTGTTGACTAACCAACGAATCATGGTCTTGAGGACGCCGTTATGGCTTCGATTTGACTGTTATCTTGCGGATAGTATGACCAAGACTAATCTTGTCGAAAACCTACCATGGAAGTTCACTCCGTCATTGTTGGAAATACTGACAGGGGGGGTGAATCAGTATTCCTTTCAATTAGAGAATTAGTTAATCTTCAATTATTATCAGTGTTTGTACAATGATAGCAGTAAACAAAAGGAACACAAATGCGGACAGTTTTTAAGGTGGAAACCCACTCCGGGACAAAAACCACCTATGCTTTTCTAATAGTTCTTTATTATTCAACTCCAATTGAAAATAAAGCTCCAAATTCCTAGAATCTAGAAAAGAATTCTTCTCCAGCTCCCACTGGATGGACACTCCAATGCCCGAGATTCTTTAGTAGTCAACTGAATGGATGCCCCAACACCCAATGAGCTACAACTCACCCTAGCACCACCCTAGCACCCTATAGAAGAATAAAACAAGAATGGACTCCCATACCAGGGAAAATGGTCAACTTTACAATGATATAGAACGATGTAGAAAAGGAAGACAGACTAGACCATAACCCCAACTATGATACAACCACGTAATGATGATCGTAGACCTCCCGAGAATGCCTCTTCAACTCTTGGTAGATAGGCACTTGTACAATTTTTACAATGATGCATTTACAATGACTTAGTACATTGATACCTTTACAATGATTGTATGCAGTGTTGCCCACTTGAAGACTTCATGTGGTGAACTTCTTGTTGTTGTTCTGAACCTTGGTTGCTGCTATTGTCATGCTACCCTCTGCTGCACCTTGCTTTTCTTTGCTGCCATAGAAAGTCTGGTCCTTTGCTGCCCTTGACAACACATGATCTAGCTTTTTCTTGCCTTCTAGGAGCTCGATATTGAATCTGGTGTATCTCTGATATTTCAGATCCCCAATATATTATTTTTGTCCCTATATTAGTCCTCTGATTCTTCTTTCCAATGCCACAGGTCTAACCCAATTTGTATTCTTCAAGGGAGATTTATGCCCAATCTCTCACAATGCCCTAATTATGGACTGTTTCAGTAGAGTGAACTTGTATGACGTGCCACATGTCACTGTTTCTTCATTAGGATCTAAAATTGATACAGAAAAAACTAAAGCCCGTGCATTATCTGCCACATCTTACAGTATTCTAATCCGATACAAAAAGAGAGAGTTATGACGATTTTCCCAATGTCACTTCTTTGAGATGAATTTTAGGAGCTTGCAGAAACACTGACTTCAACAGATCATATCTCCGACAATATTGCGGACCTTGATCTAAATTTTTTACAGGAGATTCCTTGGTATTTCATCTTTGCCTCATATAATTTTTAGATTCTAAACCTTCGTATTAAAAAAGGGAGAGCGAAAATGCCACGATGACCTGTTTCAGATAGCAAAATCCTTGCATAAGGAAGATATGACGATCACAATTTATATAAATGCTTAGGTTGAGAGGGGCTTCAACAAGTGAAAGTGGGAGAGATTTTAGGAGCTTAAAAAATATTAATTATTTTCTTTTCAATGACCAATTCCATAAACCCATGGGGCTTTAGCCCACTAACTGGGGTTACAAACTTCAAACATGAATATCTCTCAAACCGTGAAGAATTACATGGCGTGCCATATATCAACGAAAACATTTCGACAAGTAGAAACCATCAAAATCATTCTTGACCTAGAATATAGTAATTTTGTAGGTAAAAATTCCCAAGAAATATTGGTGTAGCTCGTGGTGCTGCTTGGGTTGACATCAATGACAACCGCTAATCAACAATCTCCCCCTTTGGCATTGATGGAAACACAAGTACTCCCCCTGCGATCATGACACCTCTTCCTACAACATTCTCTTCCCCTTTGACATCAATGGAAAAGGGTAACTCCCCCTAACACACAATCATCTTGCGGACCTGTACACACTTCCACTCCCCTAGACACACAACCATCCTATGGACCTGTAATCTAATGAGAACTTGGGAGAATACCAAGCTTCTGGCGAAGACATTCAAATGCTTCACGAGGTAAAGGTTTAGTGAATGTATCAGCGATTTGTTGTTTTATACCAACATACTCAAGTTTAGTGAATGTATCAGCGGTTTGTTCTCTAAAAAATGATATTTGATTGGAATGTGTTTTGTTTTTGAATGCATGACATGATTCTTGGAGATGTTGATCGCACTAGTGTTGTCACAGAATATGGGAATAGGGTCACTGAATTGTACTTGAAGATATTGCAAATTTTGTTTCATCCAAAGGACTTGAGTACAACATGCTGCCGCTGCAATGTATTCTTCTTCCGCTGTAGATAATGAGATTGAGGTTTGCTTTTTTCTCAACCATAATATGAGATAACCATCTAGATAGAATGTTGCTGCACTAGTACTCTTAAGATCATCAACGCTTCTTATCAAATCTGCATCTATAAAGGCTTGAATAATGAGATTATTACCCTTGGGATACCACAAGCCATATTATTCTGTGCCCTTTAGATATCAAATAATTCTTTTGACAACAATAATATGCGATTCTTTTGGTGCTGCTTGGAATCTTGCTACTTGTCCAACTACTCGCATAACATTTGGCTGAGAGGCTGTTATATATAGAAGACTACCAATCATAGAACTATACAACCTCTGATCCACATCTTTAGATGAGTCATCTATGCTCAATTTGCAACTTGTTATCATCGAATTAAGGACGGGTTTGCAATCTTCCATTTTTAATTTCTTGAGCATTTCCTTGATGTACTTGGCCTGACATATAAATATTCCTTTCTCTTGCTGAGATATTTGAAGCCCTAAGAAGTATGTCAGGTCACCAAGTAAAGACATCACAAACTCACTTTGCATATTTGTAGAAAAGTTTTTACTTATTTTATCATCATTGCTACCAAATATTATATCATCCACATATACCTCAATGTTTGTTAAATTATCTTTATCTATTTGTACATAAATATTGCTATCAACAGGACCTTTCTTGAACCCTTGTTGACGTAGATATCCATCAAGACAAGCATACCATGCTCTGGGAGTCTGATTGAGTGAGCTGAAAATGGTCTGGATAACTTGACCATACACAAATTCATACATATTTTTTGACCATACACAAATTCATTTTATGAATATTATGTAACTTGATGTAATAAAATATATGCTCACAAAATTGAAAATCTCCGAATACTTTATCAATGTGTACAAGTTGGTATTTGTCATTGATATTTCTTTCATGTTTAAATAACTGTGACAACACATTTTTTTGGAGGGAACACTCACATGTAGGTAGTCATATAGAAACAATGGTGGATAATGATGCAAAGTTCCTTATTTAGAGTGCATATATAATTTGATAGGGTCTTTAAAAATTCTTGACTATAGATCTATGCCACTTATGGACATTTTATAGGATTTATATTCCTTGTTAAATATGACTTTTGTGAATAAACAAAGTTTTTTTGATAGATTCATTTGCTTATTTCAATAGTAGAAGAAAATAGATATTTGGGAGAAATAGTATTGAAATTTTACGGTTTTATTTGCAACTTGGTAACTTTCGTATGTTTTTAATTAGATAAGTTTCTTATAATTACTAAAGGAGAATTATTTTCAGTGAAAAAAACAAAACTTCTTATTATTTTCTTGTTGATGTTTCATTGAATGGTTTCAAAAAGTTCATTATTTCCTTATAAAGCACAAAATACAAAGTTAGATCTTAACAATTAAAGATGGGAAACTGAGTTTTTTTTTCTATGGACAATACTTATACAAAATATGGTTTCCATCTTTATTAAATATTTCGCAATGAGCCAGGTTAAATTTATATGTTATTGACCTTTTTGAACAAAGGAGAAAATTCATATTTCAAAATTTTTGAAATATGAATTGGATGTGACTTGGAAGCATAGCAATAATTTAGTTTAGCAGTTGCAATTTTTTCAATGAAAAACATAGTGAACAAATGTTTTAGTTGACACCTTGATTAGAAAACATGAAAATGATTTAAAATTTGACTTTATTCATTCCTCTATTATTTTTCATCAATAATATGTAAACATTATATTTTTGAAATACATGATCCATTTCCAAATATTTATAGTTTTCAATAATTTTCCAAAATATGGCTTTCATTTTAGGTCAAGCTTTTGCAAGAAATCAAGAATAAATGCATATGTTCCTCTTTGAACATCGTAACAAAGGAGATGGTTCATATTTAAAATTATTTGAAAAAGGATTAATTATATGATACTTTATCATATAGGAATTTGTCTTGCATTTGTCTAGAGACTCATACAATCACCTTGATTGATAAATTTCATGCATGAAAATTTATATATAACTTCATTTACAATTCATATGTGTATGTGTGGAAAGGTTATGGATAAAAGCTACAATAATATCATGGAAATTGAAGATCTTGATCTCATCCTTTAATCTTGTTTCATAACTCATATCAAATCAAAAAATTTACATTATGTAACATTCTATAATCTTTTATGTGCACTCTTTCGGAATGCAAAATTTCAAATTAAGGGACATGGACGAAGCTACTATAAAACTTCTTATAATTAGTTTAAAAAAAATTATAAAAAATTTATAATTTTAAAATAAGAAAAACAATTTAATATATAAAATAAATATTTCTCACCTAAATGATAAAATTAAAATATTGTAAATAATAATTTAATATATAAAATAAAAATATTCTCACTTAAATATTATTTTAATATATAAAATAAAAATTGTTTTATAATAGAAAGAATTTATAATTTGAAACATATAATAATAAAATAAGATGTTTTTTTAAGTAGAATTAATAAGCATGGAAAGAAAAAGCAATTGAGATACAAAACATTATTTCAAAAACAATTTTTGTTAAAAACAGTATCTCAAAATTTATGAATAATAATATTATATAAAATTAAAAAAATTCAGATTTTTCAAAGCTTATAAATAAATATTTATATATAATGATTTTATATAATTTTTCAACGCTTATAAATAAAAGACTGCATCTTTAAAAATTTTAATAGAAAATGTTATATAAGTTTCAATTTTTTTACATAATTTTTTTATTTATTAAATAAATTATTACTCTATTAATTTCATAAAATAAAATAAAATAAAATAAATAAATAAAAAATTTATGATTTTATTGAACATCATAAATTTGTAGCTTAATATTATAATTAAAATCATACCAAAAACCTCAAATATTAATAACAATTTTAGTTTGAAACCCAATTTTAATAATCATCTAAAACATTTGAAAACTATTCAAATACCTCTTCAATTTTCAAATCGAACCTTCATAAAATTATAAAAGTAAAATCCAAACATGGATCACGAAAGTGTCACATATACTAATTCAATCATTCAACTTCTTGTTTGAAAATGATTCATAATCCATTATGTTTTCTTTTCTGAAAATTCAAGTTCTTTTGTAAATCTTTTTCGTGAACAGACCTCATTCATCATTTGAGGACTGCACATTTTCAAATAACGCACCTTGGCATAATAAATAGGAGTGCACATTTAAAAAAAAATAAAATGATCTTGGAATAACGAAGATGACTGCACATTTAAAAAAAATATTTTGGCATAATAATTTTATTTTATTATTATTATTATTATTATTATTAATTTTTAACATATTTGATAGGTAAATAATATTAATGATAAAGTGATATATTCACATTTAAAGGAGGTCTAGGAAATGTTAATTACTAATTAAATTAGATTTTTCTGTAATTTTTATTGATGATTTTTTCTATTTTAAAATATTAATAAGTGCTAGTTAGTACTTGGGGCTTCGCTTAAATATAAGTAAATTACAATAAAAATATTAAATTCAAGTTAGTGTTAAAGTTTAGAATTAACATTGTTAAATTGATGTTTTTTTGTTAATTGTAATTTGCATAATGGTACTGGAAATATAAAAATCTATTCCATTGACATTTTCAATATGTATAATTGATTTTGTTAAATATATTATATTTTCTATAACTTATGATATTGTTTTGCAAAATTAAATAATTATGAGAATATTATAATTCAAGAAAACAATTTTTTTATTTAAAAAAAATTTATAAATTTTTGATTAGTTGTTACACTAATATATTTGATTTTCATAATTCACATTCATAAAATAGTATTAAATTTATAGACAAAGAAATAACAACAATGTCAAAGAAAATTAATTCTAAATTTCTTTTGTGTCAAGAAAAATGTTTTTTTTTTTTAATATTTTAATAATACTATATGTATGTTTTCCCCGATGGGGGTGTCATGTCAATTTTCCAAATGGTGGTGGTAAACGCGCGAGGGTTCGACTAGCAACCATGCGCCAATAAAGAGACTTCATAGCTCTCACACGAACAAGGTAATGTCTCATCGATTAGTGCACCATCGCATTGAATTCAAGAGATTAACAAGGGTGATGGGAATCTAGAGTGCATTCTACAGCGTGTGGGCGATGGTGAATTTGATGAGGGAGAGACCACCCTGTATCATGACGTCTGCTATCAACCCATGGCTTGAGCCTCATACACAGGGTGTGATTTGGAAGGATAAGGAGGTAGCGTACTAGGTATGGTGTTGTGTTTGACCGTGGGATCCTGGTAACATGGTCATTGATGCAAAGTGTGTCACGGTGGAAGCAGCTCCTATTCTTCTAGTGGTGGGAAGGATGCCCAGTTGGGCATGTATTTGGACTAGTGAATGGTCCTGTGTGGTGGTGTGGCTTGTGGTGATCGCAGATGAGGCAGAGGAGCGGTGTTGGCTTGGGCTCAGGTGGCGCGCAGGAGTCCTGACTCCCTGGTGCATGCATTCGTATTGGAATTTATCTGCAAAAATAAGGGGAGGAGACTAGGTATTTAGGATTGTTATGTTTTCTTGTGATCTGGTTGTCGCCAGTGGCAGTGATCGAGGTGCTAGATTTTGCACCAGTAAATCGAGTAGGGGTGGGGTATCCTGTGTAGGAGAAGGGCATTCTTGCTCGATGGGAGTGTGGAGTGAGAAGAGGGGTTGCATGCCGCGACAACGAGGTAAAGCCAGTAGAGGTGGTCTCGAGCGCGACATGGAGGAAAGGAGGCCAAATGGAGAACCGAGTTTCGACTCAAGGTCCACTGAGAGCCAACACTCCATGGCAATGATGACAGTCTCTCCAGCTCATTCTCCGGGACAATTTGAAGCCTCAGTCACCCTGGATGTGATTGCAACCCAGTTCCAACATATTCAGCTCAATTTGGAAAACATGCAAGCGTAGAGATATGAATAACTAAATGGGTTTATTGCATACATAAATGATATTCAACATATGCAGAACGAAACTCTCGATGCTCTTGACAGTCTACGATGCCAGCTGAGGCATTCCCATGACCACCTTTGAGCGTTAGAAATCCAGGTAGAATATATTGACTACCATGTCCACAACTGTGTCGGCTTCTTCGCAGTGTCACCAACATTTATTCATAATCCTCCCCCTTGATGCTTTGTGATGTACTTCTTTTTTCTAGTTTTGTGACAGAAATAACCATTGGCACCATTTGCCTTGGCAAGCCTTTGTCCTGATTCTTTTTAAAACTTAAGAAGCTCATATATAATACAACTATGATGTTGTGTGATGTAAATTTCAAATTAATAATTTAAAATTATTTTTGACCGACAAAAAAAATATTTTTATATATTTAACTTTAATTTTTTATTAAATTCTAAAATATACATTCGAAATACTTAATTTTCATAATTTGCATTTATAAAATATAGTATTAAAATTATAATAATTAAAAAAAGGAGTTTAAAATTTTTTAATTCTAAAATTATTTTTGCAATAAGGAAATTATTTTCTCATATAATTTTTATTAAAATGTAATTTCAAATATTTTTAATTTTAATATAAAAATTATATATTTCACCATAAATTATAATATTTTTTAAATAATTATGAGTCAATCTCAACCAATATAACGCATAACTATTTCGATAATGGACATTGCTGAACAGCTTTGTACTAGAAAATGGCCAAGTAGAGTTAGGTGGTCTCAATTTCAAAGTAGTACAAAGGCTCTTCACGCCTATTGGGTTTATCGGGTTTATCTCTAATCACAATATCCTTCATAGGTTGCGAAGTATGATAAGTCCTCATTAGAATGGATTTAGAAAAAAATTAATCATAAAATTTTGGGTTTCTAGACTCTATGTATTTTATTGTAATGATTTGAATTAATCATAAAAATATATCACATTAATTCTTTTAATCAAACTACGTAACATACGTAAAAAAATATTCCCTGTTGTACAAAGAAAAGGGACAAGACTTTACCAGTTTTATGTTAAATGCCACTGCTTTTTGGGGCAAGCGAGAGTACCAAAGTCTTTGGATTTCACTCTAAATTTATATGTATTGTAACTTTTTCTAATTTATATTTTAATTTCAACTAAGTTGTCTTAAGGCTTCAATTATCTTTTATATAATATATTATCTATCAAATAAATAAGGATTAATATAACTCGTCGATCATGACTTATGTAAGATTTTTGTAGATATTTTACAAGGGCTGAAGTTTATATTAAATTGTGGAAATAAATAAGTGATTTTTTTGACATTAACTGAGTGGATTGCATATGTTTATCATTGGATAATTGATTAGTTAAAATATAAAAATAGACATATACAACTTTGCTCATTTAATATGGAGTTGTTTACGGAAGTGGAGGAATTGCTTTGATAGTGAAAAGTGGCTGGAATTGAGGCAAAAAAAATAGTAGCAATTTTTTAATCATGCTTAATAGTGAAAATAGATTCAGCACCATCAAAAACCTTTAAAACACTCAAAATATTGAAGTTTCATAACTATAACCTGAATTTACAAAAATCCCTCCCAAATTTTTTAAAAATCTTACCAAAATTTCCATAATTTTAAAGACAAAGACCAAATTAAAAAGCTACTTAGCCATTATATTTCTCTAACGGCTCATTCAATGCTCGTTGGAACGCTACTTATTTTCAGCGCAGATTTTTACCAAGTAGTAGAGATGATGTTGTAGATCGATTATAAAACTTTTGTACGTATTTTAGAAGCATTCACGTTTTATATCATATTCTGAGTCAGTTATGCAGAGTGGATGCTATTGGGATGTATGGGAAGGGTAAGCATGGAAATTTGCTAATTGGAAATTGATGTATACCTAATAATTCGTACGCATGATGCTATAGAGCGTGTCGTGTGTACTTTCTTGTCTATCATTATATAATAAGACCTAAACCTTATATAGTATAGTTCGATCGTGCCACAAATGTATCATTGTATACAATAAGAAAGAAGGAGATTAATACGACCTAAATCTTATATAGTATAGTAAGATTTTGCAACAAATGTATCATTTTATATAACAAGAAAGAAGCATTGCAATATGGCTCAATTTTCGATGTTATAGCCAATAATATGTAAAAATGAATAAGTAATCATGCTATAGATAAATTGGAATAAAATAATTACTATAAAATATAAAAATAATTTTTTAAAGTTAAATTTTAGCAAAGAAAGAAATATATGATATACTAAATTAGTAAAAATTCAGAAATTTAATAATTGTAATATATCAACCTAATAATAATAATTACAAAGAGATATTTTTTGGCTTTGTTTAAACACATTATGTTTTAAAATTTTTACTAGAATGTCGGTAAGTTATCAATATTTTTCACTATTTTTGGATGATTATAGAATAGTTATAGTTTTCTGAAAACAATATTCCTTGAATACCTTGAGTTTCAGAAATCTCACGGCCTTCATTACCTTATAAACCAATTTTCACTATTCCTCAATTGGTCTTCTCAAAGTCACCATGTTGCTCTTAAAAGACTCCTTATGGGCTTATACTTCTCTTTTTCATCCTTATTTCCTACATGAGACTTCATTGCCCTATTTTCCCCTGTCAATAAAATCCACCCTCCCTCTAGGGTTTCCCGTTTCTAACTTGTTCCCATGTCCCTTTGGGCATAATAACCTTTAACAATGCACTATTTTCACTTGAAAATCTCTAAGTCAAATTTCAGTCAAAATTAGGCCTAAGGGCACTCACATTAGGTCATTAGGATTTTACATTTTTCAAGGTCATCCTTGAATGTTTCAAGCACTACTTTTCATTTTCTAGAATCTAGCTCAGATGTAATAGAATATCAAGACATGGTTATTCAAGGAGGACCTAAAGTTTCCAAGGAAGACTATCTTCTCAGTTCAGAACCTGCAAGTGAGAAAAATGGAAAAATTTTAGCACTTCTGCAGAAGTGTTGGAAGATTTATTAGCAGAAAGTACTAATGATGTAGATTGTCTACTCCTAAATGAAAACAACTTACAGCAGGGAAAGAGGGAAAGCTTGGTCTTGTAGATGACTAGGGTTATGAACTTGTTAGTCCATTTGAGTGCCAAAGTAGTGATTACTTGCAGGAAAGTGACATGGAGAAAGCACACAAGGCCAAGCATGAAGAAATTCTATTAGAAAATATTGATGGGATATGGAAAAAAGGGTAAGGTGAACTGGACATAAATGAATGAAATTGAAAGGGCTATAGAGAACTTAGAAGACAACACTGATGATTGCTGTAAAGAACTGCAGACATTTAGGGTTTTGAAAAAGGTGGCCAGAGGAGGTGGCAAAGATAAGTTCAACTTTATGGTGGAAACCACATAATATTTTGAAGATGCTACTATGTAATTAAATCCAAAAGTTGTCAAAATAAACATGTCAAGTCTCAATGATCAAAAGAAAAGCTAACTCAATGACTTCAACAACCTGCCAGAAAAAAGTGTCAAAGAGTATCATTGACAAAGTGAAGAGACTTCAAAAAACATTAGAAAGTCAGTTTTTCATGTTAAATTAAATCTACAAGCCTATAAAAGCCCATTTCAATCACCATTCAAAAGATCAAGAGCATTCAACAAGGAAGAGTTTGTGGGTTTTCTGAGTGAATTCAGGTTAAAGTTTCTTGGCGCTGCGCGTTTGGCTTGGCACTGCACAAATGGGAGTTGGCACTTCGCCCTTTCCAGTTTTCCTCCACACATTTTCTAAAGGCGATGCACGCCTAGGAGCTGGCACTGTGCCCTTGTTGAAGCGTTGCACTCTTGACCGACAAGACCCTATGAAGTTGCCTTGGCACTGCGCGCTTAGACATAGAGGGTTTCTGAGTCTTCCAACCATCCAAATCACTTAAAAAAGCTTTCAAGTCTTTGCTAAAATCCTCCAAGCACTCTTGAGGGGTAAGTACATGACATGAACCTTGCTTTGAAGCTATTTTGATCAATCTTAATTGAATGGAAGTATAACCCTAAGGAAACCCTAAGTTTTAGCTTGAAATCATTGTTTCATCCCTACTTGATCGTCCTTAAATAAAATCAATCATAAGAAAGGGTCATTACATTGCTTGAGGGTTTTACATTCATCTATTTTGCCCCTTCATTCACTCCCTTCATTTGCTCAAAATGAAATTTCATTCCCTTCCCCTCATTCATTCCACTTACATCCTAGGGTTTCCAAATCAGAATTTGAAGATGTCAGAGGAAGAATATAGTGGTGTTGAGGCACAAATGCCAAAAAGACATGATCACGAGGGAGGAAATATAAATAGGTTTGAACCTATCAATACAAGGGAACTCATGCCTCTCCCCTCACTGTTTCTTGCTTTAAGCATGTAGGCTTCTTTGTATTTTGTGAAAGAGTACATCAAGTTCAAAATAACCTGGAATTAATAAGACTATTCATTATCAATTTGCATGAAAAACAAGTCAATCTTGCCAGGGTCACCTTTGAGTTGTCTACCAATGCCATTATAGATGCTACAAGAATACCTAGTGTGGCAGAGAAGTGGTTCAAACAAGCAAACCTAGACATGAGTTATTTTGAACCATACCTTAAACCTAGGTATAAGGATCACCACAAGTCCATCTTCCCTTTTTCTCATCTTCTTGATAGATATGCACCCACGATGAGGATAATAATGAAGTATTTCACTTGTGAGGGAAGGTTTTCTCGCCTTTAGTCATATCATATCCGTCTTCTTATGCATTTCAATAGAGTTAGGATGTTGCATATACCATATTATATTTTCCATAGCATTGAAAAAATGACCTACGTAGTGCAAAAGAGAGACTACAATCAGAAAATGCAAAGCCTTTTTCATCATTCACTTATCAAGATGGTGGTTATGCACCAGCTCCAACAGAAGAATATTCCATGGGATACCTTCATTGCCCATGAGGTTTTCACTACTCCACATGGCCATCATCAACAAGATATTCCTTCATCTTCTCATCCTCCCATATCCACTACTCTATCACATCTCGGTGTTCTGACATCTCCACCCACTCACATTCTTCACCCTCATATAATGATTACAAAGCATCAAGCAGTGATGGGAACATTGAGACAGATGGAACTAAAATGAGTGACAGTGAGCCATTTCCTTTGACATATCAGAGGGGATACAGACATGTGTTTGCTACACTTGAGGTGCAAGGGGCCATGCCTCCTTCATCATAAAAACATGTTGATAAAGGAAAAGAAAAGGTCAGAGAACCTATCACTGTTGAGGAGGAGGGAAATCATAAGAGATTCAACTAATTGAACTTGAAGATGAGGATGAGGAAAGAATTACCAATAAATTGCTCAAAAGAAAGTATGTCAAGATTAGTGAGCTTAAAGATAATCTTGTTATGACAAGAAATGTGATAAACTATTTTGAGTTAGAAAACCAGCAGTTGAAGACAAATCAGGCCATCAATGAGGTCAAGGAAATAAGAGCTCAAGAAAAGGCCGGAAAGGCTAAGTCTTTGCTAGATGAGACTTTGGGAATATATCAGGACAATGATGATGAGGAAGAACAACTTCCTAAGCAGAGGCCAAATACAATTGGGTTGAAGAGGGCTTTAGCCCGGGAAAGACAAGAAGAGGCAGAGTTGGCAGAGCAACTCACTCCAAGTGAGCTGCTTTCCATAGAGATTAGCAAGGATAGAGAGTCTTGGATTGAGAGGGAAAATACACATTTGGAGAATCAACTAGAGAAGGCCAAGAGAGACACTAACATTCAGAGGAGGATGGAAAGACATTATGCCATGAGAAACAGGATTGCAAGGGCCAAGCTCAAACGAGCCCATGCAAAGATTCAAGCTCTAAATGAGGAAAAGGAGAAGGAAAATTTGAATATCCTTGCTGATGTATCCCTCCAAGCCTCCAAAACATGATCAACAAAGTAAGTTCCAAACTTTGGCACTTGGTGAAAATTTTGAATTTTTGACAGTTTGGCATGCAGAAAATTGGGCCAAACATGCACCGCCACTAGCGTTGCACTCATTTTTGGGGCACTCAAATGCAAAAGAGTCAACATATTCATGTTCCTCATTCCAAATACATCATCCTCAGAAAACTTCAGAGAATTTGGAGCAAAATTGGTCCCTCAAAAAGGCTAAAAACTACCAAAAATCACATTTCTGCCCTCTTTTTGGCACTGGCACTGCGCATTTAGCAGTATTGGGAGAAGTGATTTTTGATAAGAAAAATGGGCACCATTATGAAAATTAAAAGTAGATTTGGAAACTAGAAAAGACAGGCTTTCCAATGAGCTATCATGGAGCTCATTTGGACATCGGGAAGGCCTCCCAAAGTCAGCTGCAAAACAGGTCATTTTCTCAGTCTTGGCGTTGCATGTTTGCACTGGCGCTGCGCCCCTGTACCTTGGAGATGTGCCCTTACCAGGAGTTATTGAGAAATATATTTTGAAGCCTTAAAGTAAAACGTTTTTCCAAAATTAGCTTATGATTATGTTGGAAGTTATTATTGCAATGAATGAGTTTTAGATATTTTTCCTTGGGCATTGCATGATCTCAAAGCTCAAAGGCATTAACTATGTAATAAATGACATTTGAAACCCTAGTTAGGGTTCACTTCCTCATTTTGAAGATAAATACGCATGTAACGCTTCATAATTTTTGTTGTTAGTTGATTTTTGAGATGAATATTACATAGATTTTGAGTTGTGAAGAAGTTGGCTTTAAAGCTTTGTAACTATTTTGAACTAAATGTTAATGGAGCAAGCACATTCACGGGATTCATGAAATTTGTGAGATAGTGATGTTGTTCTTTTCTTGTGCTTGTTTTCTTATGTTTTCATATTGTTCATCTTTTCTCTTATAATAGAGAAAAAAATTTAGGTTAAGATATGTTGTTAGAGGCACCTTAAGTCTGTCTGCTCTCTATTTTTTAAATGTTTTCCTCGACTAGGTCTGATTGGAGAATTCTTAATTTCTTTCTGATTCCACCTAGCTTTTTGTTTTGAAAATTATTTAATAAGAGTCAAACCAAAGAATTTTATGGTATGCCCTGTCCTTTGGTGTAACTTGAAACATTGTTTTTAAGGCCTTTCTTTGAATTTTACTTATGAGGGTTTGGCTAAAGAAGTTTATGGTTTTCCCTGTCCTTTGGTCCATCTTGAATAGTCACTTTGAAGGTCTTTTAAAGTTTGATTGAAGAATTTAGGAGTTCCCTGCTCTCTAGGGTTTGTTGGATTGTTGTCTTAGATTTTACTTATTGAAGCTAGGCCAAAGAATTTTATGGTGTGCCCTTTCCTTTGGTTCTTTCTTAAGCATAATGATCTTAAATGCTCTTCTTGTTCTAGTATATGTTATATGATTCTTAATTTCCCTTTCAACCTACTAAACTCAAAACTTAATGTTCATTTCACACCCACATAAGATATTAAGATCCATTTGGCTTTGTTAACTTGCCCTATTAAATACCCTTGATTTGTTGTTGTACTCTTCAAACCTTTCATAGACCCCATAGCCCAATTTTTTGAATTTATCTTACTCTATCTATTCTTTTTAACAAGCAACCCAACCCAATAAAACAAAACAAACAACCCTATCATTTTAACTAGTCTAAAATCAACATCCTAAGTCAAACAAGTTATATCTCTTATACAAATATAGAGAGAGCCCTCTCTGAGTCCAGGAAGGCTAGGTCCTAGGACTCCAAAGTTGGTTTGATGTTACCCTTGTTTATTGGTCTTACCAATCTGACAAATTACAGGGACCTAACAATGCAAACTATTACTTTGGTCAAATTCTAATCATTCTTTTTTTTTTAAATGAGCTTTCGACTACATATATGGATTTAACAGCCTAAAAATGCCCTCTGACAATTTTATGGTGGAAATCTTACAACTGGAACTTGTCATTCCAAGAAATTTCTAAGGAATTTTGGACAAATTACACTACAAAATATGGTGGAAACATTCCAAAACTTTCAATAAATGGAATACTATAGTTCAAAGTGTTGGTGTACATGCACATTAGTTAGCTTTAGAGTTTGCATGTGGTGTCATGAACATTAGTTAACTTAAGTTAGCTTTTAGTGCTTGCATGTGGTGTACATGTACACCACATTAACATAACATATAACACACTTAGCTTTAGTTAGCCTTAGTGCTTGCATGTGGTTAAGCTTAACTTAGTTGCTTTATGTATTGATTCTTTATCACTCGTGAAAAATAATTTTCATCCTCTCTTCCAATTTTCTTTTTTCATTCTTGCATGTTTATGAAATTATTGTCCAAATAGGAACTTACCTATTCTTTAATAATTTTACATTGTATCCGAGTTGTGGGGGGCCTAGAGAATATGCATGAACGATATTTTACAAGTCTGAAGATCAAAAAATTGGAAACTGTTGGGATATTTGATTTGTAGATCAGAATATTGGAGAGCTACTGCAACATCCAAAAGGTCAAAGATGGAGTTTCCATTTTCATCATTTCTCACTTTGTATAAGTATTTCCAATGGAAGCTAGATATTTTTCTTCATCTCAGAGGCAAAAGCTTGTATCAAATAGTTATCAATGTGGAAAATGAACCCAATTCCACCATTGAAAAATCCAAATATTTCAAGAGTGTAATATTCCCTTTCTTGATCCAGTCAAAGTGGATAGAATCGATCCATGGTACTTACCGTGGTATTTTCCCATGGTATTGACCCATGGTATTTATTGTTGGTATTGACCCATCAAGCCTATAAAAGGGGAGAGAAGCTAGGCATTTAGAGAATTCTGGATTATCTATATTTATTTTGTTTGGGTTGAGAACCTGGCCTGGCCAGTTCTAGTATTGATCCCGGGAGGAAAACCCTGCGGTGATGTTTATGTGGTGGATCCATCCAGGATTCACAAGTGGGCTTAAATTTATTATATTTTCCATTTTCAAGAAGCTGTGCATGCCATTTGTAGGATTTTATGGTCTGGGCATGTATTTTACTTTTAGTGAATATAATATAAATAAAATGACTGCATTTCTTGTGTTCTAGTTCTTGATAAAAGACTGTATTAAATGAGAACACTAAGATGTTTTAGATCTATCCAAATTTTTATTGTTTGGAATCTCACAGTGGTATCAGAGCTGTGCATCCTGCTAGCCTGAGAGTTTTATGCAAGGAACTTCAGTGAAATTTGTTTTTCACCCTAGCCAGCATTTCTCACTTCGGTGATATTTATCACCCTAGTTGGATTTTTAATTTTTAGTAAATTATTTTTATTGGGAGACATAAGTGAAGGGAAAATCATTTATAATTCTGTGTGTTAAATTTGTGAAAATATTTGAAGGCATGATTGACAAAATCTTCCTATGAAAATTAATATATTCCTATTTGGTATGGGAGAAGATGGACCATCTTGAAGAAATTTTGAAAAACAACCAGAAAATCCTTGATGTACTAGTGAGGTTATATGGTCCTTTAAGTAGCCATATCTTCATAGACCAGAATTATAATCAAAGCAAGAACAAAATCTGCAGCAAGAATGAGCTAAGGAGGAGAGGACTATGCTTTATCTGCAAGGGACCTTAGGCCCTTAACCATTCCTGTTCAGGTGATAAGAAGAAGGAAAAAAAGGTAGAACAAGAGGAGATTACCTCAAATCATGGGGAATCTTTTGTAGATGAGTTTATTGATCTTCAGGATGGTAAGCAACATTGTGACATTATTCAAGGAGGCTTGCATGATGACAAGAATTTGGAAGTTCATGAGGGAATTCTATCTAATGATATCGATGAGGTAGACTCCTATACGATGGAGTTCATAGATTCCCAGGTGAATATCCATAAATAATATGAACAATCAAGTATACATAAAATTCCACCAATGCATCTATGTTCGACAGTTAAAAGGAATGAACATATTGTCTCCACAAATGAAGGAGACCTGGGAGATTTGAGTGAGGATCCAGCCATAGTGAACTAGCATGATGAGTATGATCACGAGGAGCAACATGACAAACATAATGTGGAAAATGGACCATTCCTATAGAGTTGGTCAAAGGCTCAAGTTGAAGATGTGGTCGTGGGGCATCCAGTGCAGTCAAATACAGAGACATTCAGCAGGGCACTAGAATTTCCAGTGAAATACTTTCAAGAGAGGATCATGCATTTCAAGACAAATCTTATGTTGTTGAAGCAAAGAGTCTGGACAATCCAAGACACTATCTTACAGGAGAATAGAAAATTTGAGGAACTCATAGGGGTATGTGCCGAATCAAAGACCAAGTTGTCTAGTGTTGAGGAACGACTCAAAACCCTCATAAGGTAGCAATAGGAGTACAATTGGGAGTTCCAGAGTAGCCCTCTACAAGAATACATAGATAAATCTTGCAATGCCAACAACCCACCTTTATACATTGGGAAGAGCAGGGCAGATTTCTCCAAATACATCATGTTGGGTTACCAAGTAGAGCAGCATGAATCGAGCATCGAACAACATCAACATAGTAGATTTGCAGATATTCATTCTTTCCCAAGTATGGATTGGCGAGAGATTATGAGTTGGTATTCTATTAATGGGTTGATTATTTGGAGGATATCCATAGCCAAGGAAAAATTACAGCTTGAACCACTTGGTGCAGACAATGATGGAGGGTTGAAATGGTACCATAACCCACAGGTTCCAGGATTTAGGTGGCATTGGGATCCAGGAGAATCCATTGGGGAAAGGATTGGCCAAAGGATTGTTTGGGATCCAGGTAAATCTATTGAGGGAAGGATTGGTCCGAGGATTTTTTGGGATCCAGGTATTGAAGGATCCATTCAGGACCATTCAACATGGAGGGTGCATCGGATTGTATGGGATCCTGGTATTAATGTACAACTTCTTCTGTTATGGATAGAAGTCGATCGCTTGAGGACAAGCAGTCTTTGGACGAGAGGATTTGTAATATTCCCTTTCTTGATATAGTCAAAGTGGATAGAATCGATCCATGGTACTTACCGTGGTATTTTCCCATGGTATTTACCCATCAAGCCTATAAAAGGGGAGAGAAGCTAGACATTTAGAGCACTCTTGATTATCTATCTTATTGTGTTTGGGTTGAGAACCTGGCCTGGTCAGTTCTAGCATTGATCCCGAGATGAAAACCCTGCAGTGATGTTTATGTGGTGGATCCATCCAAGATTCACAAGTGGGCTTCAGTTTCTTATATTTGTCATTTTCAAGTAGTTGTTCATGCCATTTGTAGGATTTTATGGTCTGGGCATGTATTTTAATTTCAGTGAATAATAATATAAATAAAATGGCTCCATTTCTTGTGTTCTAGTTCTTGATGAAAGACTGTATTAAATGAGAACACTAATATGTTTTAGATATATCAAATTTTTTATTGTTTGGAATCTTACAAAGAGCATGGATGAGGCCTTTGGTCTTCTATTTTCCAGCATTGCATTTCCATGTCGGCACATGCACCACTCAGAATCAAGTTAGTACAATCTTAGAGAATTTATTTGGAAAGCAAGACAAGATGGAGGCTCATATTCTAGAAAATTAGCTAAATTCCTTAGATTGGAGAAAATTTGAGAACAATTATCATTTCTTTATGAATTTCAAATCATTTCTTCTTAAATTATAAGATTGCATGAATGATCAATCCAAACAAGAAATTTAATTGATCCTTTATATTTTCTCTAAATTAGGTTTCAAATATGTTGATTCTATTTCTACATTTCATACAGTTGGCCATGTAGCTCTAGATAAATGGAAAATGTCCAAACTTGAAGGATTTTTTGAGTCTATCATTCATGAGTAGGGGAAGCTCATCAATATGGGTTCATTAAAGTCTTAAAATTCTCATGTTATTTCCATGGATGAAAAATGGAAATCCAACTCAAAACCAAATCACCAATCCAATGGCAAAGGAAAGGAAAAATATCGAGATCCAAGAAAGACAGATAATCCAAAACCTCTAGATGATTATTTCAGCTCTAAGGGTATGTGGGGCAAGAAAGGAAAAAACAAGTGCCGAAATTCTAATATAGACTATCATCCTGAATATTCTCACAGGAAGAAGACTAATGATCTAATGGAAAGGACTCTTCAACAGAATAATATTGGTAATCACATTCTAGAATGTGTTAGAAAAAGATGGAAGAAAAACCATCAGAAGCAATGGGTAATGGTCACACTTTGATTTCCATTCATTGTACACTATAACAATGGAACATATATTCAAGAGCTTCACATCATATGGCTTATTCAAAGGAATACTTTTCCTCTCTGTAAGCATACTCAGGACCTCATATTCTCATTGGAGAAAATTTTACAGTTAAAGAAATTGGATAAGAAAGAGTGCAGCTCAAACTTGGAATTTTTGAGAATTTCTTACTTATTCCTAAGCTTTAAATAAATCTTCTTTCAATGTATCAGATGACACATGTTAGCACCATAAGGAAAATGGAATTTATCCTCGATTCCATGAGAATTTATCATACGATAACCAACTCGAAGGTTATATTTGGAAAGGTAAATAATTAGTCTCATCTGTATACCTTTTTTGTTTTTTTCCTAACTCATATTCCATTTTTCTACTGACACATGTAAACAAAGAAAGTACAATTTGGAGCAAGACATTTGGGCACTTGAATTTAAGATATATGCATCAACATAGCAAGAGAGGGATAGTTAAAGGACTATTGTCAATCAGATTTTCAAAGGGTGTTTGCAATGGATGTGCTCTTGGAAAGAATATGCAAGACAAGTTCAAGAACGGGCATGCATGGAGAGGCTCTTCGTATTTTATTTTATACATAGTGATAGCATGGGACCATTTACACAACCTTTAATGAAGAAATAAAAATGTGTTCTCATTTATAGATGATTGCACAATATTCTCTTGGGTTTACTTCTTGAAACTCAAGTCTGAAGTTTTTCAGCATCTAAGGATTTTCAAATAAAATGTGGAAAATTAGTCTAGAAGACACATCAATATCCTCCACACATATAATGGGAAGGAATATTTCAACAAATATATCTAAATTTTTTGTAATGAAGTGGAAATACAAGTGCAGCACATGGTTCCCTACACTCCAAAACAAAACTAGGCGATCAAGAGAAAGAGAAAATATTTGAAAGATATTTCTAGTTGCATGCAGTATCCCTTCCATAAAAATTGTGGGCTAAAGCTATAAAATGTGCTTCATACATCCATAATATATATCCTCATAAATTTATTACTAGAAAAACATTATTTGAGGCATGGACTCGCATGCAATCTGAAGTCAATCATTTCCAATTTTTCGGATATCAAGCATGGGCTCACATTCATATAAGGAGGAGAAAGGATTTGTAATCTTAGAGCAAGGAATGCATGTTCATTGGATATTTTAAAGGAGTCAAAAGATACAAATTTCTTAATATCAACACTGAAGAGCTCTTTATTGAAACGAGTTTAAAGTTTGAAGAAAATCATTTGCATGCACCACAAGATGAACTTGTTGCAAAGTCACCCTCACCACTAGTTGATGAATATGCAAATGATACTTCAAATCATATTTCTTACCTATATGAGCCTTTTTTGCGACACTTGTTGGACCACTACTTGAAAAATACTTCCTTATGTTGTTCAGATATTTTCGACCATGTTCAACACAAAAATGGCACAACATGAGGGAACTCTTAGATGATCATGCCCTGATACCTCAATTCTAGGAAGCTCCAAAAGTACTCTCAATTCCCATGCATGCTTATATGATGCATGCATCTAATCCATATACTTATGCAGAAGCATCTGGGCATCCTACACGGGGAGCAATTATGGATGAGGAATATAACTCTCTCATTGAGAATCCAAGTTGAGAATTGGTTCTGCTACCTTCTTGTTAGGTGCAAGTGGGTTTACCGGACCAAGAAATAAAGAGATGGCAAGCTTATTCGATATAAAGCACAATTGGTGGCCAAATATTTTTAGCAGGTACATGGTGTTAAAAATGATCATACTTTTTCTTGAGTTGTACACAACTGGATTCTATTTAGCTAGCTCTCTCCTTTGCAACAAAGAGGTTTTGGGAAGTGCATCATATGGAGGTGAAGAATTTATTTCTTCACAGTGATATTGAAGAGGAAATCTACATGAAGCAACTATATGGATACATGCAAAATTTATCTCTAGTATGAAGATAAAGAAATAACTTAATTGCCTTAAGAAGACACCTAGAGTCTGGCATGTAAAGTTCGATTCTTATTTGTTTTCTCAAAATTTTGTATGTTGCAAATATGATTCCAAATTTTATTTGTTGAATAAAATTAACTTTATGTTGATAATAGTACTCTACGTAGATGGTTTTTTTATAACATGTTATTTAGATTCTATCATTATTGGGATTAAAATTGTATTGGATAAATGGTTTTCTATGACAGACATGTGCCTACTAAATTTATTCCTTGGACTAGAGATCAATAAAAATGGTTTTGGGATTACTATTTCTCAATCAAAGTATGCTAGAGGTATTTTGGAACAATTTCACATGAGTCACTAGAAGCCAACAACCACAACATTCTTGTGAGGGATAAAGCTTGAGGATGGAAAAGAAACATAATTTGTTGATTGCACACTATATCGTATGCTTGTGGGACGTTTTATTTATCACTCACTCTCGTCCCTATCTATCATATGACGTAGGAGTAGTTTCTAGATACATGCTGGAGCCACATGAGTTACACTAGAAATCGAAAAAGAGCATCCTTCGATATGTCTAAGGTAAAATCACCAATATCATTCATTGTGTAAAAAAATGTTCATTGGATATCATTGGGTTCACATATCCAT
Organism: Pinus albicaulis; assembly: GCA_034641835.2. Taxonomy (NCBI): domain Eukaryota; kingdom Viridiplantae; phylum Streptophyta; class Pinopsida; order Pinales; family Pinaceae; genus Pinus; species Pinus albicaulis. The sequence continues at coordinate 324,468,315 of CM076580.1, forward strand.
ATTGGTTTTGCGACAATATTGATCGCAAGTCCACCTTCAACTATGTACTTAGTTTGGGTTATGGCCCCTTTTGTTAGTCAAGAAAGAAGTAGACTATCATTTATTTATCATTGAGAGAGGCTAAGTACAGAGGAGTAGTCAATGTCACCATTTAGGCCATTTGGTTGCAATATTTTCATTCTAATATTGGTATTTTCCATTGTCTGACTATCATGTGCTGTGAAAATTAGATTACACTAAAGTTTACAAATATCTATTGCAACGAAAATCAACGAAGCATATCGGGATCCATGCAATACATCAGAGGATTTATTCATGACAGGATCATCGATTTGTAGTATTGTCCAAGTTCTGAGTGCACTATCAAGATCTTCACCAAGACATTCACTAAGTAGAAGTTTCATTTTCAGTGGGATCGTCTCATGATCAAGGACACAACTTCCTAACAATTATCTTTTATTTTATTTTTGCATTGTATTTTGAGGGAGGGGGGTTTTGTTCCCATTTTTTTTTCCCTCTTTCATATTTCATGCATTGTACATGGGTACTTAAAAAGGCCTCGTTTTCGGGACTCATCCATCTTGCATTATATTCACCTAAGTTATGATTAAGGGGGGTGTTGGTGTACATGCACATTAGTTAGCTTTAATTTTCTTTAGAGCATGCATGTGGTTTGATGCACATTAGTTAGCTTTATTTCTTTCATGTGGTGTACATGAACATTAACATAACATAAAACACGCTTAGCTTTAGCTATCTTTAGTGCTTACATGTAGTTAAGTTTAACTTAACTACTTTATGTGTTGATTCTTTCATCACTAGTGAATATACATTATTCATTCTCTCTTCCAATTTTCCTTGTCCATTCTTGCAAGTTTATTGAACAGAGAGGCTCATTTTACAACTTTTAATGAGAGATTCAACTTGGAGTTGATACATGTCCTTTTAAAATAAAAAATGAAATATTTAAATAAATAAAAGGACTTGAGATATAATAAAAAACAAAAATGAATATAGGTATTTGGTTTCTTAAATTAAAAGTATTATAAAACATCAATAATCTCACTCTCAGTGACAATACTAAGGAGAAGTCTTAAAAATATTTCACTTACTCTCTACCATAAATAAAATTAAAATATTTCAGGACGTCCAATATAATTAAAAAACAAAAATAAATATAGGTGTTTAGTTTTTTTAATTAAAAGTATAATAAAACATCAACATTTTTACTCTTACTCTCAACAAGAAATAAAATATTTAGATATCCAACATAATCTTATATCAACTTTATAGAGAAATTAATTAATTAAAAGTTATAAAAAAAAACTATAAATACATTATATAAAGTAACTCAAAAAATTTAAGTAAATCTTGATCTATTTTATACATTCACAAATACAATATAAATAATTTTAAAAATGATATAAACACTGTTACCGATGAAATAGGTAACCTGACCTCAAAACGGGAACTCTAGCCCAAAAAGTCTCAAAAAACATGAAAAAACACCCCAAAAAAAACAAGTGTGTCTTCCAGAATGCACTTGGGTTTTTTTGAAGGTCAAATTTCAACATTTTATAAAATTATGCTAAAAAAAAAATGTTTGTTGAAAAAATGATTGAAAAAACACCCTCAAAACAAAACCAGTTGATGCTGGAATAACAAAAAAAAATTTGTGTCATAATTTTGACACTTGTAACAATGGAATTGAAGACAAACATTAATTAAATTTCAAACATTTTTGATAGATGATGTTAAAGATAAACAAATACATGTCTGAAGGGCTTATCATTTCGAACAATTTTTATCCATGTTGTTAAACATAAAATATCTTGACTCTAAACAACCCCAAAATTGTAATTATTGTCAACCATAACATTAAAGATAAAATTTGGTAGCGCATAAAAACCTTAATGACAAGTTGTAAATCTAAATTTTTTCAATCTTAAGTGTTCAACATACTTGAACAATGAAATTATGGAGAAATTATAAGACTTAACAATTTTAAAAAATGAACAAGTAAATGAAAAAATTATCATTGAACAGAAACAAGTAAGAGTAATTTTAATTTTAAAGGATAAAAACTTATCTTTTTTCAAATATTAGCATAGGACAAATTTAAATATAATTTCAACCAAAACCTAAAAATCAAGCATCAAAACAAAGTGTTCCCTTTCAATGACGCATATAATTATTAAAATTTTTAAAAGTATCTTATACCAAATGGTAACAATACATAATATCATGGTAATATCACTACATAATCTAAAAATTCAACATTAGTTTCTATTTTATATTTTACTTATAATTAAAATATCAACATTGGTACATTGAATATAACATAAATTATTTTTGTAATTCATTGTTGCATTGTCGATATTCTAAAGAGATGAATTCTTCATAATTAAAACATATAATCCAACAAACATAGAAATGTCTCATAACTTCATGAAAAATGGGATGGAAGTCAAAATTTTTATTTCAAGTTACCATGCAAACATCAATTACATAAAAGTGTCTTAGATAGTTATTCAAAATCAACCATAGGTTCTAGCACACCATCATAATCTACATCTTCAGATGAATGGATCGATGCAGATGAAGATGATCCATATTCTTCTCTTTCATCAACTAGTGCTCCATCTGATTCAACATGCATGCCCACCATTTCAGAGTTCAAAAGTCTTGTAGATCTACGTCTACATTTTTCAGAGTCCCATCTCAACAGTAATTGTTCTGGTAGCAATTTCTTCAAAATATTTATGGTCTACAACCGAAGAGTTCATCTCTTTCTCAAATTGAAGTCATACACAAGTATGTCAACATCCTCCAATTTTAAGACATCTGTGTGGCGATGATTTATATTTGTGCCCTTTCTTTTTCTCTTTCTGCCAATTCTTTGTTCCACTACCATCTCTGGCTTGTACACACCATTGAAAGGGTGGGTACTTGTGGCATAGCAATGTACATCAACAACTGTAATCTCTTAATTTTCATTAATGACCTTTAAAACCTTGGAAATCCAGAATGGATAGCCAAGTGGATCTTCATCTGCTAACACTGCTATCATGCAACCCTCCTTAAGATCCTACACAGAACCCCTGTAAAGGTCTTCCATGGCTTCACGTTGTGCACGTGATCTTCTAAAACCAATATAGATTTCTCTTTCCTCTACCTGTGGGGAATTAATAATAGCTTGAGGCTGTTGTTGTTCAACATTGTGTGTTTCCTGATGTTAATGTTCATTTGGCATATTTTGTGGAAAAAAAAAAGGAGTCTTCAAAAGCGTATCCCCATTTATTGATCTTGAAATCATATCACTTTGATTACTGAAAAAAGACTCCTACCAAACTGAATCAACAACATCAAAGTACTCATATGTATCTCTAATACATCTTTTAATTTCCTCTAGACATTCAGAATAATTTATGTCTCTCTTCTGCCTTCGTGCATTATGGAGTTCAGCAACTGACTGTAATAACAATATCTTTGATGAAAATATTGGACGCTCTGGAATGAACTTCAAAAATGTTAAACCTGATGATGGTCCCCATTCTTCAACAGTTGAATACTTCTTGCCCCATATAAGTGTTATCCCATCAATTTTTTTGATACGAAATTGATGCTGGAAGCTAATGTCGTTAAGTTGTTCAATGTATTTCTCCTCACCATGCGATCCAAAAATAAACCTTCGCATGTCAATAGTTTCTTCCAACACATGAAAAACAGGCTCTGGAATGTACGATTTCTTAATACATTCAATTAATGATGGCAGGCTCCCAACACCTTTCCTCCTCAATGTTACTAAAAAACGACTAAACATTTGATCAATATGATCATGAGTATGCCCAACAAGAAGGAAACCAACCTTTATCTTTTTAAAAATCCCCAATTCAATGACCATGTTTAGATACCCAGAAAGAACTTGATTTTTGTTCTCACGACTTGTGCTGTCTAATTGTAAATACAAAACTTCAAGAAGAATCCCAGACCAATGAGTAACCACATCATGGATTATAGTTATGGTCAGATTTGCATCATTGTGAATATTTGGAGTTGTGAAGAAAACTCTTGGAAACATCTTCTCATCAAATACCATACAACCAACCAAGTGAAACTGAATGAAATTTTCTTCTTGTAATTTTTTTGGCGTGCGGACAAAATGTGGAAGAAGTGTTTTCTTTTGGTCCATACCATCAATTATCAATCCCAGATATTTATTTGGATGATCATAACACTTCTTTCGATGTTTATACAACTTTTTCCTTTCACTTGTTTGTTGATTACGATGGTCTTGAAGTTCTTTGACAATGGAATCTGTACATAAAATAAAAGAAACATATGAATAAATATATTTTCATATTTGATAAGTATCAAATTTTAAAAAACAATGTTTTCAACACATACCTCTTTCCGCCCCTTGACATTTATCTATTTTTGCTTTAAGAGAAGACATGTGCTGCAAATCCCCATCCTTGTCTTCTTATGAATATGAACATTGTTGAATTCAATTTTCCATATCCTTGTAGAATAAGAATATGTAATAAAATTACCAATTCCTTCAACAGCTTCTGCATAATCTTTGTATAACATGAATATTTCTTGTCTCGAGAAATTATCTGGAATATGTATTGTGTCTTTATTTGGCATAAACTCTCCATGATTTAAAAAAAAGTCTTTCATCCATGTCTTAGTAGTATTTTCAAATGGCCCCACCTCCCATTTATAATGTGCGTTTGAATAATATGTGGGATCCCTTTCCAATCTATCCTGGATTCTTGACAAACGACAATTACCAATTGAATAAAAAATTTTGAACGCCTTTCTGCAAAGCAATACATTCCCAATATGATAATCATAACCTGCTAGTGTAGATTGCATGCAACCCACTAAATATGAATTTTGCATCCTTTTATTCATTGACATATATGTTTTCCTTCTCTCCAAAACAAAGTTGAAATCCATATTTTTCAAGCAATCCCTTCGACAACATTCACTTGAAATCAAATGAACGACAGAACTTCTTGTCGTGAGATATTTTTTCCTCGCCCTTGTATAACTAGAATGCTTTGGATTGATATGAAAAGGTCTACTCCTACTCCTAGTTGCAATATTTGCTTGCAACGGCTTCATCATTCCATCATCCTTTGTAAAATTAGTTTCATCACCATTAGGAGGAACATTATCCCCACTATCATCATCCTCAACATAGTTAAGAAATTCATCAACATCATTGCCTCGAAAATTTTCTTTACCATCATCAGTTGAAGAAAACATTTCACAAGAATCATCAGCACTTTTGTAACCCTGACTCAAAAGAAATTCTTCACCATCTTGACCCATGCTTTCAAATTCTTCCCTGGGAGGATTCAATTCTTCATCACCATGAGTGTCTTTGAAATGGTGACTTGGAGAAAATGCAATATTCAGATCTGTGCCTCTAAAATTATCATTTGCAAGAAACTCTTCATCCTCCCCTTCCTCAGTGGTGCTCTCAAAATCCTTGGGATTAGGCATAAGTGGAAGCTTTGAATTTGTATTCAGTAGAATTTCTTCATCCTGCCCCTTCCCTTCCTCACTGAAACTCTCATAATCCTTAGGATTAGGAATAAGTGAATGCCTTGAATCTATATTTATTGGAAATTCTTCATCCCCCCCCTTCATCAGTGGTTAAATTATAATCGTTATGATTAGGATGAAGTGAAAATTTTAGCTTTGGAAATTCATCCCCGTCTTCATCAGTGGTGCTGGCATAATCCTTAGGATTAGGACGAAGTAGATATTTTGATGCTGCAAATTCTTCATTCCCCTCTTCCTTAGTGGTACTAACATAATCCTTAGGATTAGGACGAAGTGCATATTTTGACTCTGCAAATTCTTCATTCCCCTGTTCATCTGTGGTGCTGACATAATCCTTAGGATTAAGACGAAGTGGAAATTTTGACTCTGGAATTTTTTCGTCCCCCTCTTCATCAGTGGTGCTTGCATAATCCTTAGGATTAGGACGGAGTGGATATTTTGACGTTGTAAATTTTTCGTTTTCCTCTTCATCAGTGGTGCTGGCATAATCCTTAGGATTGGGATGAAGTGGATGTTTTGACTCTGAAACATTATCATTCCCCTCTTCATTAGTGGTGCTCGCATAATCCTTACGATTAGGATGAATTTGATATTTTGACTCTGGAAATTTTACATCCCCCTTTTCATTAGTGGTGCTGGCATACTCCTCAGGATTAGGACAGAGTGGATATTTTGACTCTGCATATTCTTCATTCCCCTCTTCATTTTTTGTTCTCGCATAATTTTTAGGATTAAGCTGAAGTGGATATTCTTCATCTCCCTCTTCATCAATGGTGTCCTCATAATCCTTGGGATTAGGACGAAGTGAAACTTTTGACTCTAGAAATTCTTCATCATGCCCTTCATCACTGTTGCTTTCATAATCCTTAGGATTAAGAGTAAGTGGTATAACTGGCGTTCGATTTACAGAAATTTCATTTTGCTGCACCTCATCAATTTTTTTCTCATCATCTTTAGGATTACGACCAAGTCGATTTTTTGACTCTCTATTCATGGTGAACGAACTCCCATTATATTCATCACTCTGAATAGAGTTGTTGCGTGACAAAGATGTTGATGTTGTACAAAGAAAAAATTCGCTATCAGAAGAAACCATGACTTTCAACAAGAATAGGTTGAATGATACAAATTCCTCTCGCACTTACAATATATAGCTTAAAGACTGAAAATTTCCCTCCAAAAAAATTCGCGAAAAAATTTCCCTCCAAAATTTCCCCCCAAAAAATTTCGCGAAACACTTTCCCTCGAAAATTTTCATTTCAAATATTTGATACAAATATTAGTCAAAAAATGTATTTAACATTTTTTTAATAAACTATTTGTGTTGAAATATTTTACCGATATTTATATTCAAAATATTCACAAAATATTTCTATCATGGATGCCTTCCAAACTAAAATAATGTTTTTATTTCAATGATTTAACATTGACTAGATGTAAGTATTAACTATAATATTACTATAATATCTATATGCAAATATTAACTATAATAACTACATGTAAATATTTTAAATTTTAAACGTACATTATATTAAGCTAAAATATATTTCAAAATTTATTAATAAACTGTTGGTCTTCAAATATTTCGCCATACTTTCTACTCAAAATATCCACAAAATATTCCTTTCATGCATGCCTTCGAAACTAAAATATTTTTCTTATTTGAATGGTTTAAGATTGACTATATGTAAATATTTACAAAAATAACAACATGTAAATATTAAATATTTAAACTATAATATTAACTATAATTAACTACATGTAAATATTTTAGATTTTAACATTTAATCCCATGATTTTAAACATTGAGTACATGTAAATATTAACCATGATAACTAAATGCAAATATTAACTATTTTATCTATAAGATTAATTATAATTAACTACATGTAAGTATTTCACATTTTAATTTTTAATCTAAGATTATATTTGAATTATTCAACATTCAGTACATGTAAATATTAAATAAAATATTAACTATGATAACTACATGCAAATATTAAGTATTTTAACTATAGTATGAACTATAATAAACTAAATGTAAATATTTTAAATTTGAAATTTTAATCCCACATTCGTTAAACAGTAAATCAATCAGACAATATTCGCTATATAATAAGAATGATTGTTTCTATTCATCACATCACATCAAGTTTTATGGTATTTGTTAGAGCAAATTTCTAGAGGTGTTGCATTGGCATTGGTAACTTCGTGGAGGCATTGCATTGGCATTGGAGGTGTTGTGTTGCTATTGGTAATTTTGTGGAGGTGTTGCATTGGCATTGGTAACTTCGTGAAGGCATTGCATTGGCATTGGAGGCGTTGTGTTGCTATTCGTAATTTTGTGGAGGCGTTGTGTTGGCATTGGTGACAGCAATTTTCTGCATTTCAAAGGTTAGTTTTTCTTCTATTCTGTCAATTTAAAGACGATTTTGGGGAAAATTTGTTTTTTTAATAGTTTTTTGTATCCAAAAACTAATTTTTTAAGGTTTTTAGGTTCAAAAACAATAATTTTTTTATATTTTTTTACTGAAGAAAATGCAAAAAAAAACTAAATTTTTTAGGGTTTTAAGGACAAAAATTTAGAAATTTTTTTCTTTTTTAAGACTTATAGGTTCATCTAGACATAAAAATCCATAAAATGACCATGCACATAAAAAAAATAGTAATATTATCACATTTTTTATTTGTTTTTTTTATCATAAATATATCAGTGGTTTTATTATTTAAAATGTTTTTTTTTTGTTTTTATTCGAGAATTTTTTGATTTTATATTTTTTTTTTTTTAATTTTAAATCTTAGTTTTATTCTTTTTAATTTTAAATCTTCAATTTTTTTTTCTTTATTGTTTTGCTATATATCATATATATTTTTTTATTTTTTTTAATTGTATTGTTATATAGTTTTTTTTTTTTTTAATTTATTGTATTATTATATTAAAACAAATGTTTATTTATTTATTTATTATATTGTATTTTTTTTCTTTTAATTATATAATATTTAAAAACAAAACATAATTGTTATTTAATAAATTGTTTTTTTTTTTTTAATATATTTGTTATATTTTGATATTTTTAACAATTTTTTTTTATTAAATAATGTTTTAATAATTATTAATTAATTATGTTATATAAAAATAAAAAATAAAAAAATAAAAAAAAAATAAAAACAAAATTTAAAAAAAATATTAAAAAAATATGCATTGGGCCTGCCCGCCCAGCGGGGGCCCTGGGGCCGGCTAGGAAACTCCCGTGACGTCGCTCGCCGGCCTCTGGTGCCCCGCGGGCACGAGCCATAGAACCAAATTTTTGTTTTATTTTTTTATTTTTTAAAATTTTGTTTTTTAATTTTAATTTTTTTTTTTTAAATTTAAAAAAAAAAAAAAAAATTTAATTTGTTTTAATAAAACAATTTTATTTATTTTTTAATTAGTTTTTTTAATTTTTTTTTTTTTTTTTTAAATTTGTTTTAATAAAACAATAAAAAATTAATAAAAAAAATTGTTATATAATATAATAAAACCATTATTATATAATAATTGTTAAAAATATCAAAATATAACAAATATAATTAAAAAAAAATTATTAAATAACAATTATGTTTTGTCTTTAAACATTATATAATTAAAGAAAAAAAATACAATATAATAAATTTAAAAAAAGAAAAGAAAAAAAACAATTGTTTTAATATAAAAATACAATAAATTAAAAAAAAAAAACTATATAACAATACAATTAAAAAAATAAAATATATATATATAATATTATAACATTTGTTTTTAACATTTAAATATTTAAATTTCTTTTTAATTTTTTTTTTTTAAATTTAAGTATTAAAACAACATTATAAAAAATTTAATTTTTTCTTTTATTTTGTTTAATTGTTTTTATTTTATTTTGTTTATTTTTATTTAATTACTATGTAATGTGAAATAGAAATTTGTAATTTTCAAATATATTAAAAGATTATATAAATTTATAAATTTTTATATTAATTTTTTATAATTTTAAGTTTATAATTTTTTATTTAATTGCTATGTAAAGTAAAATAATTTTTTATTTTATTTTATTTTGTTTATTTTTATTCAATTGCTATGTAATGTAAAATTAAATTTTAAAATTTTAAAATATATTAAAAGATTATAAGTTTTTTTAATAAAATCATTGCCTTAAAAAAAAAAAAATTTAATTTTAACATTTGTTATAAATAGTTAGTAATTTTTTTGTTTTTTTTTTAATATTAAACAAAAACTGAAGTTTGAAAATAATAGTTTATTTTTTTTAAATTGTTTTATACAATTTAAACACATTTTTAATTTTTTTATAAAATGTATTCAAAACATATTATATAGATATATATACATATGATTTATAATATTTTGTTTTTAAATGAAAATTTTTATAGTTAATTTTACTACTTTAATTTCAAGCTATTTAGTTTTAGAAATAAATTTTGTTTATTAAATTTATTTTATCCGCATTATTTTTCCATTATCTAATATATATATATATATATATATATATATATATATTAGGAAAATGGCATCAATAAAGATTTCTGTGAATGTTTCTGCACCTAGGGTGCAGCTCCCAAATCTACAGCTGCAGCTCGATGCACTATGGATACAACTCTCAAATATAAAGTTGCAGCTGGACGCACTATGGACACTGTTGGACGCAATAAGGACATTGTTGCACACACTAATAAAAGTCAAGCAAGTGGGGCATCAGGTTCATTAAAGCTTATTTCTGATTGGAAGAACGTCGAGGAAATAGATAAAACCGATTTCTCATGGTATCTTGAAGACAGTGAAATGGAGGCTGATATACACATCTATCTGATTTGTGGTATGATTGACTTAAATGAGCCATATGATGTGATGGGCAGAGTACGAGACATATGTATGGTCCCGAATACAAACATTATTTATGTTCTTGCAAGGAAAGCCCAGAAACGTGAGAAGGTTAGATATCGTCTATCAATCGTCAAGTATGACACAGATGAAATATCTTCAAAATTTTCTGAAGAAATATCAAGAAACATTGCAAATAACATTGTAAGTATGCTTATTTTTATTTCCTCTATGCATTACTGTAAGGATGATTCAATTTTTTTATAAATTATTGATCGTTGACATGTTTTATTTTGTTTCATAGGATTTTGTTCCGAGTCTTTCAAACATGTTTGAAGGTATTTATATGTTGGTGCCAAATTTTATGGATGTGATCAACACTTTCCAAAAAGACAAAGCAGAGGAAAGGAGATTGAAGCAAAGAGAAATAGCTCGTGACACTGCAAAAATACAAAGAGGGGATCAACCAAGAGTCACTAAGGTGGGTCAATCTAGTAAACTTAAACATGTTTCTTTTGAAGGTGTCGAACATAAAACAAAAAATTATGATAGAATTAGTGATGAGGAGATTGGAACTGTTGTGCAAAAGGAGAAAATAGATCAGACAGTAAAAAGAAAAATTGCCAAAGATGTCTCTCTTTTACCTCATAAAGGAGAGCTTGTTTATAAAAAAACTGATATGTTATCCAAGAAGACTAGGAAATCAAATATTGGTGAACCTGTAAAGGTCGTGAGCAGCAGTGAAGAACAAATTGAAATCTCTCACGGAAGCAGAGAAATCATAACACCAGGTGCTGAGTTAGAGGATGGCATTATTAAAACAAAACAAAATACTATTCGACAAGAGTTGAGGAAGAATAAATTAATTCTTGGTGACCAAACATTTGAGCTTAATGTTAACCAATTTTATGGCCTAGATGAAGGACAATCTCAATATCAAATTAGAAAGGCCCATCACCTACTTGTACATAATCTGAAAACATTGTTCAATTTCAATCCATATGCGCATGTGGTGGATTATGTGGTTCTTGTCGATCCATGTCAGGTTCCCAATAAACAAGCATTTGACAAGACAAAATGTTTTGATTATAAATATTATGTAATTGGAGGGAACCATTTGATAGAGGCTAAGAGACAATTGGCTGCAGAATATCCCAATAACTATCTTTTTCAAACAATGAAATGCATCATTTACGCTGGCTTAATATAAATAGAATCAAAGTTATTGGCATGGGATCATAATGCAGATAATGAGTACAGAATGAAAATGACTTTCATCGAAAGGGTCAGATTTATTCATAATGAATTCATAGAAAAATGTGGTGGGGATAAGACACAAGTTAGTGTAGCATTTCGAAAGGAATTTTTAATGGAAACAGGTTATCAAATTGATGAAAAAAAAGCAAAAGATGGAAAATTGAATACAAATTTCTTCAGAGGCACAAATAACATTTTTCAGTTGGCATTTAGAACTGGGGAGGTATGGGATTTGATTGATGACATTTTTGATCGATGGGAGAATATTTCCATAAAAAATTAGAAAGTTAAAAAGAGTAAACCCATAATATGTACCAACAGTAAGGGGGGTCCTCAAATGAAGCAACTTCCAGAGGATATGACTATTACACCTTGGAGAACAATGCAAGGTGTGAAGGATGATAAATTAGTCAAATCAGTATTAGCCCGTGTGAAGTCGGGTGAATTATCAATGGAAGAAATGTGTGCAGAATTTCAAAAGTAAGTTTCTTGAATTATTTCTTATTTTTCTTTCATTATATTTTTCTTTTAAATAAAACATAATGATGTTGGTAGAATTTGTTATACATGTCAGTATATTAACACTTTTAAATTGATTTATTCAGTTAATTTTTTTTATGAAAATACAAGAACACATGGTTAAAATGTTGAATGAAGATAGTTGGGATGATGTTGTACGCAACTACCCAGAAGCAAGTTCTACATCAACACTAAAAGAGTTTTATATTGCATTCAATAAGGTATGTTGATTTATAAATTCATTTTATTCATATTTAAACTATTTTTATTTTATTACTTATATATATATATATATATATATATATATATATATATATATATATATGTCATTAAAGATGTCGAAGAAGGATGGAAATGGAGTACCAGATACTTTCAAAAGCTTTATTGAAAAAATTAAGATGGAGAACATGAGAAGGAAGCGTCTTATGAATGCTGAACTAGATCCTACTCTTAATCATTACATTTGGAATGGGCTCGACAGTGTCCAATATCAAATAATACAAGGTGACTGTGAAGACATTGCATCACTAATACCTAAAAGGGAATATGGCTTAGTTATTGCAGATATTCCTCATGGTTTCAATTTCCTAGACATTGAATATGATAGAGAACCATATACTTATCAAGCTTTTAGTAAAGTGGTTACGGGTTTTTAAGAAGTGACAACATCACCACTTTGGCGATTTGTGACATTTCATTCAGACACACAGTTTCCAATGTTATTAACAAGCTTCAAGGGTAAAGCAAACTCAAGGATGCAACTTACATGGTAAGATTTTGAAATTGTATGTTTGAGTCCTCCTAAATTTTTTTATTCATGTAAAATTTAATTGAACTTTTACTATGTTATGTTACAGAGAAAAGTCAAATATTGTTTCTTCCGAAGATCAGCCTATTATAAATGATTGTGAGTTCATCCATGTTTAATGTTGGACAAAAGACAATAGCTATAAGCATATTATTATGAATCGAGTAGATGGGAAGAGTCATAGTCAAGTATTGGTTTATGATGCAGTTGTAAGAAAAACTAACATATGAGGATAAAGATGCAAAAAGAGATATAGTTAACATTTATCAAAAACCACACGCATTGATTAACTATCTTATAGATCTATGTTCAAATGAAGGAGAATGGGTTTTGGATTTATTCTGAGGTTCATGTAAGTTTTATTATACAAATTTAAATTTAAATATTGTCTTTTTTACTTTTTATGTCTCCATACTAATTTTTTTACTTATTTTTTTTGTGCTTGATGATTAAGTACAACACTAGCATGTTGCCTATTAAAAGGAAGAAATTGCATTGCCATTGAGAAAGAACCAATTCAATGCAAATTTATTCAACAAAGAATTAATGCTCTTAAATTCCTTCCAGATGTGAAGCAAGAAGTTGGTTTGAGGAAAGGAGATTTTAATGAATCACGTGTGGCAAAAAAAGCAAAGGAACCTCAACCACCATTATATGGAATGATTGGAAAGGGACACTTTGGAAGATTTGTTGACATGAAAGATCCATTAGAAGATGAAAATGATGAAAATGAAGAAGAAAATGATGCGGAAGAAGCCATCAATACTACTCTAGATGATGTTGAAGTATTAGTTGATATTGTTGATGATGTTTAAGTTATGCTTGCAAACAAAGCTTATTTTTGAGAACTATTAATCAGTTTTACTTGTAATGTTTAGACTTTGATATTTTATGAGAACAACCCTTTTTTTTTGCAAAAAACATGTGATTGTTATTATTTTTTTAGATAAAATTCAATAAAAATGTTATTTTCTTAAGTTTTTTGTTAAGATTCTCTCAAAAAATTAGTTTATTTAACATGTTTTTTCCAACAAAAAGTCTGTAAAAGTGTAATTTTTGCATTGTATTTATATTGAAAAATTGGATTTTTTTTCATATGGTTCAAAATATTGGTTTTTTAGCGACAATTTTTTGATGTGCATTGAAAGTTTATTTAAAAATACATAAACATGTAGAAAATATAAAATTTAGAATATTGACCCTTTTTCCATCTTTTATCTATGTGAAGAAGTGAAGATATCATTACAAGTTTTTATTTTAATTTTTTTTTTTTTTTTTTTAAAACAGAAGTACATAAATGCACTTAAAAATAAACATCTCACAGAAGAATAAGACATTAGAAAATTTATAGTGTCAAAATAAATCCTATAAAAAAACATTGGTGATGATACACCACCACTATTCAAAATTGACATAAAGAACATCACATAAAAAAAAATTTAATTAAAAAAAAAAACAAAATGAAAAAAACCTAAAGTGCCAAAAACATGTTCAATTTTTTTTTTCTTGATTCCGCATCGCCACTTTTTCAAAATCCGGTGTTTTTCTTGATACTTCAAAAAGTAGGTAACAATGAGGTTACCTATTTCATCGGTAACATTGTTTATATATTATAAGTAATATATATATATATAGAGTCTGTGGGGTCTTGGATAAACGGTGATGAGGCTCGCTGTTATGACACTCATCACAGGTTCAATTCCCTTTCCCGATCAAGGTGATGTATCTAGACATGTTGTTGAAGATGTAAAAATATGTAGTCCTACCAAACTTAATATATATATATATATATATATATATATATATATATATATATATATATATATATATATATATATGTAAAATCTATAAAAGTCCAAACATTTTATTCAAAATATTGAAACCTTTTTATATAAAACATCAAATCGATAGAGATGGAAACCTTCTATTCAAAATATTCACCAACCCTTTTTTTTAATGAACCGCTTGCCACTTCTGAGATGGTTACCTTCTATTCAAAATATTCACCAACCCATTTTTTTTAATGAACTGCTTGCTGCTTTTGATGAGCACTAAAAATTCGAATTGAGGGAGCGCCACGTTTTACTTAATTTGATGGTAATTAAACTTTAATGCGCGCGATTATGAATGTAGAAGGCATGAATGGTTGCGATATGCCTGACATCCACATTTCATGTTAATGTGTGATCCCAATGATCCATTTCTTAATGGAGATAAAGTTCACCTTTTTTTTTCATAGTTTATCAAAGTTTCAAACCTTTCAAAAAAGTTAATAATTTTATTTCTTGTAGATAATATGAGCGGTATTTCCAATTAATTAAGATCAAAAGGCCGAGAGTGTAGGGTTTATTTACGTGGAGAAGCTCCTATTTGGTTTTTCCGCTGCATTAATTGTGTTTGTAGCTACAAGACCTCATCGGCTGAGAGAGCTATTGTTTTCGAGGCATTTGAGTTGCTTTAAAGGTTGGAGGGAGGTTAATGACGCTTGTGTTGAGTGCAGGAAAATAATTCCGGTTGGTTATATAATTTATTGGTTCGAAGTTGTTGTAATATTTGAAAATTCCAGAACAACAATGGAGAGAGTAACACTCTCCTCTACTAACATAGAGAAATTAAAAATTTCACTCACAGAAGACAAAGTTTCCACTTGAAAAACTATTTCATTAACTTCAAAACAAACTGATACAAAATCTGGACTGCTTGAAACGCAGTGCTCAGAACATACTTCACTGTCTGTATAAAAAAAACACACTCTGTCTCTCTCAAAATAACACTACTGTATATTACTTTCTCGCACTACTGTGAAAATTACAAACAAATTAAATTACGTTACATAACAGGCTCTCGGGCCTTTTATTTTGTATGCCATGCATATGAAAATAAAATAAAATAAAACTTTATGACACCAATCGGGTCCGGATAAAACACAAACAAACGGACCAAAACTTAAACTGCGATGCCGATCAATAAGCAGACGCGATGGATCATTTAACTCCGCTGAATAAGTCCATCGGGTCCGGACTTCAAACAAAACAAAACATCAACCATCGGACTTTCGATTGCGATTAAGGATCGGATGCGATGGGCATGATTAAATCTGGCCTATAAAATGGTTGGGTCCAAACTTTAACATGTTTCAATTGGGCCATAAAACAAAGGTCTCCGATTCAATACTTGCTATTTTGTATTACACTGCCGCGTGTTCTGTGGGACCACCCGTGGACCTTGGCTTATGGTGGAGGGCGATTACAATAAAACATATGATTTAACTCATCGCGTCGGCCCAAAAACAAAAGGGTTGCGGTATTACATATGTGATACCTTCGATTGCGATGAACGCATCAGACCTCCAACATCAACAAGACACTGCTGTGGGGACCACGGCGTATATGAAAAATAAACCGCCCATATACAAAAAAATATTTCCTGTGACTGTGTTTTTAAACATTAAAGATACTCTGTTTTCTTAAATTAAAACAAAGACTTTTCCGTATAATTTAATACTTTCCTTTGTTGGTTGGTGAAGGCTTTACTGCTGGTGGGTGAATCGTTAAGTGCAGAGGAGACTGGTTGCATGAAGATCGAATGTGGAGATTTGTTGTTGCTGCTGCTGTGCATTGAATTTCCATCAACAATTAAACTTGTTGTCTTGCCAATCCCATCTACGTTGAAGTTTGTTGTCCTGCTATTGTGTGCAGTAGTTGGAATTAAATTCCAACACTCCCCCTTAATTTCAACTGCTGGAATTTCTTCCATGTCCAAACATTTTCTCAAGTAACTAAAACTTTTCTGCCCCAATGGCTTTGTCAGTATGTCTGGAAACTACTCCTCTGTTCTACAATGTTGTAAAACAATTTCTCCATTGCTCACTAATTCTCTGATGTAGTGATACTTGGCATCAATGTGTTTCGTTCTCTTATGAAACACTGAATTCTTTGACAATGCAATAGCTGAGCTATTGTCACAATAAATCACTGTCCCTTTTACCTGCTCTTGGCATAAACTTCTCAACATTCTTCTCATCCTAACTTCTTGACACGCTGCTACTGTAGTTGCCACATATTCTGCCTCTGCTGTAGACAATGCTACAATAGGCTGCTTTTTAGAATCCCATGAAATGGCTCTTGAACCTATGTGAAAAACATAACCGGAAGTGCTCTTCCGATTTTCTACACTTTCAGCCCAATCACTGTCAGTGTATCCAACTAAATCTAAACATTCTGAAGCAGTATATAAAATGCCATACCTTTTGGTTCCTTTATCATACCTCATAATTCTCTTCACTGCCTGTCCATGTGCATCCTTTGGCTTCTCCATGAACCTGGAAATCAAACTAACAGCATGTATTATGTCGGGCCTAGTTGCAGCAAAATACATGAGGCTGCCAACTATGCTCTTGTACAAGCTAGGATCAAAATCCTTGCTGCTGTCCTCTCTACTGAGTTTTAATCCCATCACTGTGGGAGTGATTGCTGCTTTTCTCTCCTGCATATTAAATCTTTCAAGCACTTCATTAACATATTTTTCCTGTGAGATAAAAATCCCATTTTCATCTTGTTCTACTTCTATTCCTAAGAAGTATTTCAACAAACCCATGTCAGTCATTTCAAATTCTTCTTTCATGACTGTTTTAAAATTTTCAATAAGGTAATCATCATTACTTGTGAAAATAACATCATCAACATACAAAACTACAATCAATATTTTACCGTCCTTTTCTTTGATGTAGAGGGTGGGTTCTCCCTCACACTTTTCAAATCCATTTTCTAGTAGATAAGAGTCTATTCTACTGTACCACACTCTGGGCGCTTGCTTTAGCCCATAAAGAGCTTTCTTCAACTTGCACACTTTGTGCTCTTGGCCTTTATTTTCATAGCCGAGACGTTGTTCAATGTAAACCTCTTCCATTAACACTCCATTTAGAAATGCTGACTTCATGTCCATTTGGTAAACTTTCCACTTGTTTTGTGCTGCTATGGACAACACTGCTCTCACGGTTTCCATTCTAGCAACCGGTGTGAAAGTTTCCACATAATCTATCCCATGCTTCTGCTTATAACCTTTGACAACAAGTCTTGCCTTGTGTCTCTCTATTTTTCCTTCAGCATTACTCTTGGTCTTGTAGACCCATTTAACTCCAATGGCTTTTTTACCTTTTGGGAGTTCAACCAAATCCCAAGTCTTGTTTCTTTCTATGGCATTTATCTCCTCATCCATAGCTTCTATCCACTTCCTATCCTTAATAGCTTCCTCAAAATGAATAGGGTCATCAACATGACAATATAAAACAAACAAAAAATCGATACCTTCATTTGCTGCCTCTTGTGCATAAATGTCATTCAAATTTCTGAACTTCTTACCTCTTTCATTAGGTGTACAAATGCTTGAAGAAGCACTTGAATTTCCTCCTTGTGGTGTGCTTGGAGAGGCACTTTCATTTCTCCTTAAGGGTGTGCTTTGCTGCCCTTGTGTTGGTGCTGCTGTTTGGGGATGTATTTCAACCAACTCATCATCATTTTCATCATGAAATGAACAATGTTTAACATTCATTGTTTTCTCTATGATTCCATCCCAAGCTTCCTCTTCAATGAAATTAACATCTCTGCTCACAATAAACTTCTTGGTGGATGGGTTGGACAACCTATAAGCTTTGGATTCCTCACTGTATCCAATAAAAGTGCATTTCTCCCCCTTTCTATCCAACTTCTTCCTTAGCTGATCCGGAATGTGTGGATAAGCCACACATCCGAAAACCTTCATGTGTGTGACACCTTGCTTTGTGCCACTCCATGCCTCTTCTAGCACTTTGTTCATAACTGTTTTTGTAGGGCATATGTTCAAAATGTACGCTGCACAATGTACAGCTTCAACCCAATAATCATTAGGAAAATGCTTTGCCTTTAACATACTCCTTGCCATGTCCATTATGGTTATATTCTTCCTTTCGGCTACTCCATTTTGTTGCGGAGTATATCTAGTTGTAAACTGCTTATGAATACCATTTTCTCTACAAAAATGTAGAAAATATTTAGAGATATACTCACCTCCTCTATCAGTCCTTAGGACTTTGATATGCAGCCCACTTTGGTTCTCAACAAGTGCTTTGAAATTGCAAAATCTTTCAAACACTTCACTTTTGTTTTTCAAAAAGTAAACCCAAGTTTTTCTTGTAAAATCATCTATGAATGTTAACATGTAGTGGCTGCTAGCAAGCGATGGAGTTTGCATCGGTCCACATAAATCGGAGTGGACAATCTCTAAGGGTCCCTTTGCCCTTATGCTTTTCCCGAAAGGAAAAAATTCTCTATGTTGTTTCCCTAAGATACAACCTTCACAAAGGTTGTCAGGTTTCTCTATGAATGGTAGCCCTCTTACCATTCCTTTTCTGTTCAACAAATTAAGACCTCCAAAGTTGAGATGTCTAAATCTCAAGTGCCACAACCAATTTTCATCTTTTGGTTCGCTTTGGATAGCCTCTTGTGCCACTGTAGCTATCTTTTCTTCATTTTTCAGATCTACTCTCATTCTGAGAGGGAACATCCTGTTCCTTGTCATCTTTACTTCAGCGATACATTGATTGCTAGGTGGTTTGTCCATGATGGTACAAACATCATCCTCAAAGAAAACATTATACCCCTTGTGGACAAGCTGTCCAATACTTAAGAGGTTACACTTCATTCCTGGAACATAATAGACATCTGCTATGGATTTATTTGCACCTTTCCTTGTTAAAACATTTACATTTCTTTTTCCCATAACAGAAACTTTGCTATCACTTCCTAGTGTGACTTGTGACTTCACACTTTCATCTAGCATAGAAAACATTGTTATGTTTCCTGTCATATGGTTACTACAATCGGAGTCTAGAAACCATAAGTCTTCACTCTTTTCTTCAGCCATATTACAAGCTAAAAATAAATTATCTTGGCTGATATTTTCTCTAGTGAAATTTGCACTAGTTCTATTTCCCATATCATGCTGCTTCTTTCTACATTCATTAGCATAATGACCATATTTTTTACAATAGTGACATTGGACATTGGACTTATCATACCTTTTTCCTTGAGCATTCTGCTGACCACTCCGCTGGTTGCTGCCTTGGCCTTGATGCTGATTTGGATTGCTGCCCCTTCCTTGAGCATTTGTTGGACTGTTCCTTCCACCTCTGTTTTGGCTTCTGCCTCTTCCTCTCTTGTTTCCTCTGCCTTGCCCTCTTCCTCTTCTGAAAGACATCTGGGTCTTAAAGGCATGTTTCAGAGATGAGTTTTCACTCCTACCCAATCTCTTCTCATGAGTCATCAGTGATGCATGTAGCTTATCCACTGAAAAAGTAGTGAGATCCTTAATCTCCTCTATGGTGGTGACAATCACATGGAATCTTGAGGGTAGACTCCTCAAGAGTTTTTCCACAATCCTCTTGTCTTCAAGAGTCTCTCCATGAGACCTTATTTGTGTGACCATTCCAATCACATCAGTGAAGAATGAGTCAATAGTATCTTACTCTTTCATACAGAGAGTCTCAAAGTCTCTCCTCAGCAACTGAAGTTTTGCTGTCTTCACTTTTTCCATGACTTGATAGGCTGTCTTGAGAGTTTCCCATGCTTCTTTGGATCTCTTGGCTGCTGCTATCCTCGGAAACACACTCTCATGCACTGCTTGATACAATAAGAAGAGAGCTTTGGAGTCTTTCTTCTTATTTCTCTTCAGCAACTCTTTCTCTGCCTGAATTAAATCATCAAACTCTTCTTCATCTGCTGGCTCTTCAAAGCCATCCTCAACAAATTCTCATAAGTCTTGGGAAGTAAATAAAACTCTCATAGTTATTGACCAGTAGTCATAATTTTTCCCATTAAATTGTGGGAGGTGGATATTTCCAATACCCATGCTAGTGCTGGCTCCAGCCATTCTTGCACTCTTAACTATCATGATTCAAAAACACTTGACTGTGTATTTAAAATAGCTGACTGTTTTGCAATAGTAACACAATAAACTGTATAGAGAAATACCTTGAATTCTTTTTGGTTGAGTCTTCACACTGCTGGAGAAGTTGCTGCAACAAAGAACTCCTTCCTTCAGCTTCTTTGACCTTCAAAGAGCCTAGACTAACTCTGATACCATGTTGGAATATTGAAAATTCCAGAACAACAATGGAGAGAGTAATACTCTCCTCTACTAACACAGAGAAATTAAAAATTTCACTCACAGAAGACAAAGTTTCCACTTCAAAAACTATTTCATTAACTTCAAAACAAACTGATACAAAATCTGGACTGTTTCAAACGCAGTGCTCAGAATAGACTTCACTGTCTGTGTAAAACAAACACACTCTGTCTCTCTCAAAATAACACTGCTGTATATTCTTTTCCCAAACTACTGTGCAAATTACAAACAAATGAAATTACGTTACATAACAAGCTCTATGTTCCTTCCACCTCTGTTTTAGTTACTTGAGAAAATGTTTGGGCATGGAAGAAAGTCCAACAGTTGAAATTAAGGGGGAGTGTTGGAATTTAATTCCAACCGGTGCACACAGCAGCAGGACAGCAAACTTCAACGTAGATGGGATTGGCAAGACAACAAGTTTAATTGCCATTCGTAATTTATACATGTTTTTAATTTATATTAGGTAATATATATGGTTTTGGGCTATAGGGTATTAAATGTGGTTGAGTATATACTGCTAAATTTTAACAAATTTAAATTTAATTCTAGGCAATATATGCCCAAAAACATTTAATATTTTATAACCTAGAAAATAATGCTCTTTCTTATGGTGTGTTGAGGTAGGAAGCACAACTGGTCGGGAATGTTGGAGGTGACAGCACATGTGATGGTGTCTTGAGGTAGGAAGCACAACTAGTCGGGAATGTTGGAGGTGACAGCACATGTGAGCCAGTGGAGAGAACTTTGACATAGAATCGAAAGTGTGATTTTTTTGAGAGTTTTTTTTTATTTTTTAATTTTTAGTTTCATAATTTTTTTTTTTTAAATTTTATTTATTTGTATTGTTTAAATTAATATTTTTTTACTTTATATGGATTTAACACTTTTTAAATTTCTTAGTTTTTTCCATAGTAAACAATTCATCTATCAACTTATAATTTCAATAAATCTTTATAAATTCTAAACAATAAAAAATAAAGCCAAAAAACTTATTAAAATATAATATTCTCAATGACTACTCCCTGATCATGCACTGTATTTAGCCAATTCAGTCAATGATTTACTTAATGGATGGTAAATATTCATAGTGACGAAGGTGGCCGAAGATAACGGCAGGACAATTCACCTTGATTCTCTACTATTAATAAGTCGCCGCACTCAACGAGAGAAATCAAGTCATACGGGGAAGAGTGGACGTAATCTTCCTAAAAAATTGTCACATATTCGGTCAATCATCTCTCAACCCACAAGCTGCTTCGCTTTGTCTAACCATTTCAAAACTTCTAGCAAATAGGTTATGGCCTAACTAGATCGTAGTGAGGAAAGGCTCGGCCATTCCCAAACTGCTTCTCTGAAAATGTGCCCTTTCGTGTCATCCGATGCAGTAAATTTTCAATAAATAACTCATTTGCTTCACGGTAACATTCAAAGTCACGTGTCCTGATGCAAATTCATTCAAAATTAACATATTTCCTTAAATATTTCCATTTTTAATACCACCCCCATTGTAATTTTTATGTTCAAGTTACAGAATGTATCAAATAATCTTTGGTGCGATTGGACTTGCACAGTGGCTTGAACAATAACAGCCATTAACAGGAGGAGCATTACTTCCTTGCACGGTGCGTGCTTCACGTGAACATGTATGAAATGATGCGGAAAAACTTATAGGCGTCCGTGAATCTTAATTATAAGATCAAGAAGCATGCTTCATTATGATGATTTCCAATTATTAGATAAAGAATGTAAAATATAATAATCTGCCACCTAGGACAATTCAAGGATAAGAACTCCCCATTTAATATTTAGCGGCGTGAATCTTAGTCGATCTCCGATCTCGATCTCGTCCTTTTAAATGAACGGTTGTCACGAAAGTAATAAATCGAAGCTTAAAGTTCGAGTTGACCAGATTTTCATAATAGTTCAAGATTTGATCTCAGAGATATGCTTACAACAGCAAAGTAGCATGTATCATGACGAGCACTATCCACATGGCTGTTAATGACCGTGCAGAACGGATGGCCATGCATCAACATATACATCCATGGAGCGTCACCATCAGCACCGGCATCCATGGAACATTGCCGCCATCGCCATCAAGATACACATCGATGAAATACCAGGCTCTCGTACGGCGAGCCTTATTTCAGCTGCCATAGGCCCATTAATGCGCCTAGGCAGGAAACGCCCGCCCGCTGCGGGCATTTCCTGTCTGGGCGCATTAATGGGCCTATGGCAGCTGAAATAAGGCTAGCCCTCTCTTACCATGAAGAGAGGTTTGTTGTTACACGAATTGAACTATGAGTCTGGCTGGTCTGTTGTTGTTAGACCAAAACAAATAAGTATTAGTAAACTTTTAAAATCAGTGATTAGGATTTTGAGGGTGGAAATTATGTATTTCATATTTGTCTGGAAATTTTCAAAAAATTTCACAATAGTAATCTTTGAATCTAATTTTTAATGGTGTAAATGAATTCAATGCCATCAAAAACTTTTATAGCACCTAAAATGTTGAAGTTTAACAGTTGTAACTTAGTAGATAAATGTTTTTCTGATTAATTAGGATTTGATTGACCTTTCTAACCATGTAATGTGGTATATCCTTTAACAAGGTAAAAAAACTAATCAATCTTAATGAATAAATAATATGAATCGATGTATTATATTAATGAAATAATAGTATGAATGAATGTATTATACATTAACCTATTTAATAAATATTTCTTAAGCGCTAAATTCTTAAATATTATTTTTTTAATAACTAATTAACCAATTCAATAATGGCTAATTTTCAATGGCTATCTCTTCGCAATGATGCATTTATACTATTTATTCATTAAAATAGATTAACTTTTTTCACTTTATTTTTAGAATAAATTACATTTTGATAATTTGAAACATGGACCAAATCCTAATAATATAATTAATCCAAAAACATTTATCTACATGATGGCCCAATTTTTTGAAAATCTTTTTTCTCGCAAATATGAAGACTGCTAGACTACGGCCTTCGCAAATATCCGTTGACGATGGAGGCCGGGGATGACTCATGGATGCGTATTTTCATGGCGATGGCGGCAATGCTCCTTTGATGTTGATGTGTATGTTGATGGTGACAGAGGCACTCAGATGCTCCATATCTGTGTATGTTTCATGCATGGCCATCTGGTCTGCAGAGTCTTAATGACTCTCCAGCCATCGATAGTGCTGGCCATGTGTCATGTCCATTCCGGAATCTTCCGGTCACGACATGCTCGTAAAGGCCACTAGGATTCCTACAAATCTGAGCTCGATTTCGTGATGATCAATGCAAATTTAAAACAAGATCTTGGGGAGCTGACCAGTTAGTGTTCTATGCATGGATGCCCTGGGTAGCGAACGATTCAACAGAAGTCCCTCTCTTCAAATATCATCAGATATTGAAGACAAAAGTAATGATGAAGAACTGGGGAAAACCGTCGAGGAGGATCACTCGTCCCCAGATTTGGACGCCAAAGAGATTATTAGCTGTAGGCTAAATAAAGAGGCTGAAGATGAAATCGATCAACTGACAGCAAAATTCAGGAGTAGCCTCATGAAAACCATATATGGTGAAGTTGGTGTTTCACAAGATAGAAACCCTCCTGTGGAGAAGTGTCCGAAATTGATGATAACAACGATTGTAGTGCACCGTAGCTCCATCTCTTCTAACAATTACTGCCACCACTCATCCTGTGAAAGGAAAAAATCTCTTATTTTGGAGCCCGAGAGTTCCCTTTTTGAATGGGAAAAAACTGATGCTACAAAGAAGATTGAAACTCCCCGAGATGATCTTGGACGGGCAAAGTTACCACTTCCTCCTCGGCTCAGGGAAGCCTCTTACAGAAATCCACTCCAGATCGGCTCGCCCCACAGTGATTCGATTGAGTTGCAACTACCAAGCCCTTTCGAACAATTTTTCAGTCCCCAAGAATCGGTGGGGCGAAATAACGTGCAGTCAGCACTCTCCAAAATCGCGAAAAAACAGAAGCAGATTTCGGTACCGTTTACTCTTTCTGCAATAAAAGTCATTGTTTATGCATCCGATTGGAGACATTTTACAGTTTAGATATTTTTGTTTGATATTTTGGAATTCCAAAACTCGTTCTTGCTCCCATTGGCTTTTAGGTTAAGTTATGGAGGAGCAGTCTAAATCTGATACGAAAATGTGGAAAATTTGAGGTCTGTGCTCTGTTTGGTTGTTACCATTGTAATTATTTTCTTTCTTTTCTCCGTTTTCTTAATCGTAATAACTACTTTACATACATTTTCTTCATGTTTTCACAGTTGTCGACTCATCCATGCTGGCGTCCGGCTGCTCACGCAGACCCAGATTGCAGGTATGCCACGGTGATCAAATTAAATGCTTCCTGTAATCTTGTTAGTAATTAGTAATAACTGTTCGAATTTTTAACGATCCAATTTTTTTTTAAAGATGGGCAGGATTATATCTATTTTTTTTTATCATGTCTAAATATATTATTAAGTTGGGTAAGATTATATCTTCATCATTATGTCTAAATATATCATGTTTATTTTGGAGGAATAGAATCAGAGACTTCATGTTAACGTTCAATTTTTTTATTTTATTTTTTTAAAAGTAGGGTAAAGCTATATCTTCTTCATCATGTCTAAATATTTGACTAAGTTGGGTAACACTATATTTTCATCATCATGTTTAAATATATCACCTCGATCAGGGTGGGGAATTGAATCAATGATTTCACATAAAAAAATGCCTTAACAGAGCACCCAATCACCATCTATCCAAAATCCAAATTAAATATGAAAAAACTTGTTGAAATTTAAAAATTTAGATTATATATAAAGAGTTTATGTAGAGAGATGAGTTCTCATTTTAAACCATGAATATGTAAGCAACAAATACAGAGTATAGTCTAGGGATGGGTTTTTATTTAAAACCATGAATATGTAACGAAAGCTAACATAGGAACCTTCAGCAACAAATACTCTTCCAACTATAAGTGGAAATTTGTTGTTCAAAGGATTATAAATTAGAATCATTTACCTTGAAATTCCATTAGAAAGTTAAAATTATAGACTGCTAAACTAACCATAAATGAAGATTATTTAACAAGAAGTTGCGAATTCTGATGCTTCATTTGGTCTCTGCCCTTATAAAAATTGATATCAGTTTGAATTTCTGTTTAGGTCCTCCAGCCTTGTGCAACATCTACAACTTAAAATGAGGTCAAAGTGGGTGAAGTTCATGCAATCTCAGCGAACATTTTGCGCTTCACGACAAATTTCAGCTTAAAGATAATGGGTTTGTCCTTGCGCGCAGCGGTTGTCTTTTATGAAAAGGATGACTGTAGATCAGTGTTAGTTTGGTTGTAGCGCTGGTTGAGAAATATTTGAAATACTTTTGATAATTAAATTGCAGGGACGATTATATTTTATAATTCGAAGATAAACCATTTGTTAACTGGAATGGTGTTCACGAAAAAAATGTATTTTTAATATTAGGGAGATTTTCAAATAATATTCTGTTTTGAAATATTTATAATTTGATGGATTTTTTTTTTAAATGTAGATATAATTGTATGTGTAATGGATGGTATTTGCATTTTATATTTTGATAATTAATTGGATACTTTTATAAATTTAATAAAGAAAATTTGTTTTGTTAATTTTAGTTACCGATCACTGTGAGAGTGTAACGTGGTTATAAGTTAATTATATATAGGTTTTCTATATTTCCATTTTTAAAATTACATGTGTGTACACATGCAACATTTTTATCATGTTTATCGTACGACATAAATGTTTGGAGGTTAATCTCTAACATTTTTCTTAGTGTCTAATTATGTAAATTTAAGAGTTTTCTGTATCAACTCATGTTTCAAGAGTATACTTTATGTCATAAAAGATTGTACTAGCATGGAGAGATATGTAAATTGTTAACTAAATGGTGCATAATTGAGCTTATATGTGTGTTTTTTTTTTTTTCTAAATTTAAATATATACAATTGCAATTTTCAATAATTATTATTTTTTTTCAATTTTTTTTAATATTAAATATTAAAGATAAATAAATTCATTATATTTTTGTTTAAAATTAAAAGTTAAAGATCTCTTGATTGGGGTGTAATAAGGAAGATTGGACTTCCCATTAGTATTAATGATAGTAGCGTCGGAGTTGAAGGCCACCACTCTCCACATGAGTGGCAAGGCTAGTAGGTAGTACTATTGCATGTAGAACGAGGTGAGTTGGTGGGGCAGATGCTCGAGCATGGAACTTAAAACAGGGTGGAGGAAGGCGTGGGATCTTATTGTGAAGACAGACGTTGGTGCAAGTGTGACCGTGGGATAACATACCTCCATCGCTCTTCCACCTCTGCGAAATTCGGGTATGTGCTTTGTTTTCTCTACCTTGTTCTCGCCATGTTTATGTTTTTTGAGTTGGGTCTGTCTCTGTGGGAGCCAAAGGGGAGTTAGCGGGACTGGTATAGTCTTTTGTTGGATAGGGGAGAGAAGAATCATTCTGACTCAGTTTGGGGGAAGGGTGGGGTCTTGTTGGGTCTCTGCCTTTGTGTAGCATTAGGAATTGGGTATGGTATCATCATGCATCCTAATTTGAGTCTGTCGGGTAAGGGATGACACCAGGTAGGAATGGTGAGGGGTCGGGAAACACTGCATGGGTATAGAAATAAGGATTAGTCTAGGGTTGTGTTTATATTTAAGAGGTTTCACGGATTAATACCCCCTTGAGCTATTGGGGCTTTGTGCGTTTGGGGATTGGGAGAGTGAATCGTACCCAAACTCGAGAAATAGGAATTGACACCTCCTTCGTCAATTTTGAGGGAGGTACGACGAGAGAGAGGTTGAGAGATTGAAAAGATGGCGTGAACCCTTGGGGGGATGGGGATAGTTTTTGGGGTATGTGCGGCCATCAGGAACAGGGGATGGCTGATAGTGAGCAGGGTATGAGGGAGAGGGGTCCGCAGAGGGAAGGGAAGGCGAGAAGTACTAAGAAGAGACCCCCGAGGCACCTCTGTTCTACTAATTGGGATGCATGGACCTTTGATCGCTTTCAATATTTGAAATTACGCCTCTGGTTGATTGTGTGGACAAGTCACCTACCCAGAAACCTGGTCAAGGACTGTGGGATGGCTCACTCTAAGAGTCCTGTGGCATGCAGCCGCTCTAAGAGCCCTGCTGGTCGTGGTTATGGCTTGAAGGAGAAAGGGGAGGCAGTAGAAGGCCAACCTAGCTCCACCTCGAGCAAGCCAAGAGGTCGGAGGTCAGGAATCGATGTGATCCAAGAAGCAACAACAACTTTCCATGAAAACACATCAGAAGAGATCCAAAAGCTCATTGAAAAGTGGGAAGAAGATAAAAATAAGCATGCAGAGACACAGATGGATACTGGGGAATAGAGAGGTTTAATACTGGATCCGGGCCAAACCAGAGGTAGACTAACGCAATTCAAAGAAACTCTGTATATTTATTGGTCTATGAAGAGCATCCTTGGTAAAACCTTGGAGTATATTTCTATGAGCCTGGTGACATTAGCTCAAGACTTCCCAGATTATAATATCGAGTTCGATAAGATCAAGTTCCAGTTCAGGAAATAGGATGGGTGCCTCAAGCATATTGTGAACCACCTCTTGTGTATTGCCAAGCCATTTGAGTAGGCTGGCACCTCGATTTAGGATCCCACACCAGTGGAGTCAACCTCAGTTCCAAACGAGGCTGAATAGTTTATGGTTGTTTAAATCTATCTTTTTGCTTTATAGTTACATGCGGCTAGCATTTACATTTCAAGTGTTCAGTAAATATGCTAGTCAATCTGTAAACAATTGTATATGTGTGAGTATCCACACTATGTTTTCTTGGTATGTCAGACTCAAGACATTACTTTTTTGGATGGCATACCATGCCATCAGGTGCCTAAGAGACTCGATTTCCCACTCAAGGTGGATTGAGGCCACCAAACTTGTAAATCTCAGCATATGTTGTTTATAAAATGAATGAAAAAGAGGTACTACCAAACTTTTAAAAAAAGTTAAAAAATTATTTTTTAATTTTATTTTTATATGCATCAAATAAATAAATATTTAATAAAAATAATAAATTGAATCTAATTATGGATATATTCTTAATATTTTGTTTATTTGTAAATTTGTATATGTAAAATTCTCTATTAAGAAAATTATAATTGGATGTATATTTTTATTTTAAATTATGTCATATGTCATATATTATGTTCTAAAATAAGTTTTTTGAAAATATCAGCTCATTTAACTTTGGAATTTGATTCATTATAAGTTTAATGTTTGAATATAAGATGTATCATTTTACTTTTTCAAGTTTTAAGTTGTTTGGATTTGTATTGAATTTTAAATAATATTTTTGATAATATAAATTTATATATAAAAAATTATTAGAAATGATGTATAAAGTATAATTAGTTTAAGGATTTAGTGTATCTTTAATTTTTTTTGTAAGTTTGGAAGGACTATATCTTCACCATGTCCAATATATCACAATGATCGAGACATAGAATTGAACCGATAACTTTATATCAACGAGTGCTTTAACAAAGCACCTGATCATCTTTTATCTCACGAAGTACCTTAGCAGAGCACTCGATCACCCTCTATCCAAAACCCATGAAAATTTTTATTAATATTTTTAATATTTATATATAAAACATATATTTTTATTTTATATTTTTCAATGTAATTTTAATTTTTAAAATATGTAATTGCTAAATTTTTATCTTATTTGATTTTGTTTTTTCTAATTGTTACATTTTTCTAAAATTTTTAAATTTTTTTTTATTAGTATTTTTAATATTTATATATAAAACATATATTTTTGTTTTATATTTTATATTTAATTTGAATTTGAATTTGTAACCTAAGTAATTGTTGAAATTATATATATATATATATATATATATATATATATATATATATATATATATATATTAACAACCATAATTTTTATTTTATATATCTCTTCCACTCTGTTGTCAAGTACTTAAGGTTTTTAAACAACTAGTTTCAACTCTCTTTTTTTTTGCCATATTTGTCTTAATTAGATTTCTTAATTTGTCTAAAAATAGTATAGAGTAACATGCTTTTCGGAGAAAACATTTGTTGTTCAACTCTTATCTTCTTAATAAATTTTGCCCTTTTCCTTTTTCAAATTTATTTTATAATATTCTGGTTTCATATATAAAAGATATTAATTGATAATATTATTTAAATAAATTTAATTATAAAATAATATAAAATGATAAAATCCATATTAATACAATAAATATTTATCAAAATAATTATAATAAAATTTAAAATTTTCATATAATAAGTAAGTTGGATAATTAACCTGAAAATTTCTTTAATATAAAAGATATTATATTAAGTTGGATAATTAACATGAAAAATTCTTTATATATAAAAAATATTAACTAATTTTTTGAAAAAAAATAATCGTAATATTATTTAAATAAATTTAATTATAAAATGATATAAAATAATAAAATCGATATTAACCCAATAAATATCTATCAATATAAATATAATAAAATTTAAAATTTTCATATAATTATTAATAATTTATGCGCCAATCAATTCTATCTCATCATAAAAATGGTTCACAGTTCTTTTACATGGAGAAATGATCACCTTAAAACAATTATTTTCAATATTGTATCTTATTAGAAAGATGGTCCAAAAAAACACTCCATCCAATATTCTCTATCTAGCATAATTTATCTCCATATGGACCTTCTCGAAACTCCCTTCATGATTAGAATTAGAAGCCAAATTCTTATTACCTTATTTCAAGATCCATGTTCTTCAATATTGGCCAAGCCTTAAAAAAAATAAAAATAAAAGTCACACCTCATTTTAATAGCAACGTGGCATTCAAGAATTAAAAAAGGTAAAAAAAAACCTTCATTCTTCCAAGTTGGCAATGAAAACCTACCTGAAATGAGAATTTATATAACCCCCAAAAAAACTCATACAGTTCTCTCATGTTTTCGCTTTAAATGCACAGTAGTTTAAATATATTGTAAATGCTTTTAATCTAAAATGCAGGTTTTGAAGTGTTATTAAATTATTAATAAGTGTTTTAAGTGTTATTATATCGTTAATATTTTATTACTTGAATTTTTTTGAAAATTAAATTTTTTAAAATATTGTGAAACTTTTATTGTTTTAAAAAACTTTATATTTTCATTATTTCTCCAAATTATATATAAAGTTTTTTTTATAATGATATTATTGATTATTGAACAATAACACTAAGTGTAAAACCTCTACAATTTGTGGTTTTTGCATTCCAAGGCATTGCATTAGAATATCCTCGTCAAATATGCCTCTTCCAATTATAACCTATCTGCACACTACCTCTAAAGAATAATTAATTGTAAAATAGGTCTCTTTCCGTTACAAACTATGTGCACACTACCTTTAAGGAATAATTAATTGTAAAATATGTCTCTGGCCATTTTAAACTATGTGCACACTACCTCTAGGGAATATCTACAATTAGGTTGCATGCACAAAAGGTTTGTTAGCTTCAAACCCCATTTCAAGAAAAAATGAATAAAAAGAAGTGAAATTTTTTCTAGGCACCATCCATTAAGAAATCAATCACGGGTCCCACACTTCTAAGGTCACTCATACATATTGTTAATATAATTTCGTGTACAAAAGGTTGAAGAGGAAAAAGTATAGAAAATCCGTTTCATGACACATATAGAACCTACAAGAAGAAGTTTAATCTCATAAAAAAATAAGACGAAAGTACCAAAGTCCTACTTTGAAATTCATGGGAGAAACACTACATTGCACCCTAGTTCAATAAATAAATAAAAATCTCATTCAATGCTTACTTGGATCTTTGCACCTCATTCTTTTTGTCTCTGAGTCTCAACATTTTTGTAATCTCTTCTCTCTTCGATATGATTCTCTAAGACGATTATGTCAATGTGAACCACAACTTATACTTCACAATCTTGTACTGGAATGAGTTCAATAGATTGAAAACCACTAGCAGAGAGGTAACATATGAGGAAATGAGGTGGGATAGCTTTGGAATGAAGAAAACGTATTCACCATCATTAAAGACATCGAAATCAATATGTTTGTTGACTTCTAGGAGTGTGAAAATTGGACCTCCATTATTTGGGCTATTGATCCAGGTGGATATCGGTGGCCACCCATATTTGGACCCCCATCATTGGTTCTTTCATATTTTTAGTTTCAGCGCAACTTACTATTTTTAGGAGTTTGTCGGGTCTTGAACTTCCGGAGCTGTTTTGAGGCCCTAAACGACGTTTTTTGGGAAAATCTGGAGCAACATGGAAGTCCCTTTGATGTTTCTTATGTCAAAATTTGAATTCCTTGGATAGATATTTCTAACAAAGTATTGAGCACGTCAAATGGAGATCGTATGCCAAAGTTACATCCCCGGAAATATTGATGTAACAATTTTCCCAAACATGAGCCCACAACTTTGGCACTTCATCTTATAGGGTTAGGTTTTTGGATGTTTAGGGTTTTCCATTATTTCTTAACAATAAATAGGCCTTCGAGCCTCATTGTAACATAGTTCAGAAGCCTGTAGCCATCACATCTCTTCTCAAAGATAAGCTACCAGCGCCCTAGCTAGTTTATTTCCATTATGTCTGTAAGCATATTTATGTTATTTAATAGTAGTGAAATGAAGTTTTTTTTCCACTACATCTCTGTGTTTATGTTCATTTCTATATATTATTGAGTCCCTACATAAATCTGGATCAACTATAGTGATCCTCTTCTTAGGATTGGGATCTAGGAATTGTTTCCACAAAAAAGACCATATTTAGTGAAAGTAAGCTTATGGAAACAATGAGAAAGGGTTTCCATTGTCACCCTAGCAACCTTCCTCCTACCTTTTAGTGTGGTTTCAACCACAAGGAAGGATTACCTATGCGACCAATAAAGTATTCTAATACTAGGGCTCAAGGTGACATATTTTGAAATTTAAGGATAGATAGAGGGCTTGGTGGGGCTAAACATACCCAAGATATTTGAGGCTAGTGTTCAACCTATCTAATTTTCGACCAATGAAAAGGTTTTTATAAGTTAGGGTTTGAATAATATTTAATATTAGCGAATGTAATGACATAAGGTATCCTTATAAAAACCCTACATATGGTAGTCAATAAGAAAGGGACAAGGTTTCCCAATAAAATTTAATGACGAGGCAAGAAATAAGGTCTTAATGCTCTTATATGTATATAAAAAATAATAGATTTAGGTGAAATTAGCCCTATTAGGGAATGAAAGATAATATATAATGTTGTATTTTTCCTTTATAGGATTTAGATAGAGTGACCTATTATTTAGAGCCACTCTCATGCAATAGAACAACACTTTACACATAATTTGCACAAATATCTAGTTGTTTAGGAGAGATAAAGTTTAATTTAATTTAAGGTTCACAAATACACTTCTGGACCAGTTCCTTAAGCTACAAGGGAAAATTTATTGTTAATTGATCAAAATACCAAGGAATTATTATGATGTAGTTAGGAGGGATGTTATAGTAAGTCCACTGCTAAAACCCTAAGTATTTTTATCATGAGGGGAAAATTTAATTATAAGGTCTACATACCAGAAGTTTCCTTATAGGAAGAGGACAATTTTACATGCAATTATGAAGCAATATTTCATAAACAATAAGAATTTGTACATGGAACAATAGAAACCCTACCTTGAACATTTAAAGCATGAAAAATATCAATAATACAAAATAATCTTCCACAATCTTCCACAATACAACTTCTTTGAACCTCAGGGTAATGTATCTAAGTAAAAAATGCATTAAAAAAAAATCACACCATAAAGGATCACATTATGGCCAAGTAGTGAATAAGAAAGCTAGTTCAAACTCTTTTTATATAGGCAAAATTCACATTTCTGATGATGAAATGAGAACTGAGAGGAAGGCTCTATT
Source organism: Pinus albicaulis (assembly GCA_034641835.2). Lineage (NCBI taxonomy): Eukaryota > Viridiplantae > Streptophyta > Pinopsida > Pinales > Pinaceae > Pinus > Pinus albicaulis. The sequence continues at coordinate 324,502,493 of CM076580.1, forward strand.
TATATGAACCTTATCCCACTAACTCTACAAATAGAATTACTAAAATAACTAGAACAAGTTCATTTTTGAGGATTCTGCAAGATATAGGTTACCAACCAGCCTCATAGCTCAATAAGATGACACATATTTAAATAAAATCCACACATGTGGGAATAAATGCTCCAATAGTATGATGTCATCCTACAAGTGAGCTCATTCAGCCCTTAAGATGTCAAAGAAGGGCTAAGCAATGATCCAAACTCTAAGAATTTTCTCAAGGATCATTTTCAAGCAATCAAAGGTCTTCATGCCAACACATCATGCCAAAAATATCCCTATAATACACACATAAGAGGAAAAGGAGTAACATGGCACTAAAATATCAATCATTTGGGTTTCCAAGGTGATCTACAAGATCTCCCTTGTCATATCAAGGATGGAAATCATCATATAGGTTCTAGATCAAGTTATTCCAATCAAACAATATTAACACCAACCTGGCAGCATCCTAGGTCCACTTGGCACATCATAAATACCTCAAAGACTAACTTCATGGCCTTGATATTTAGAAATCTTGAGATCTGTCAAGGTGTCAAGAATCCGTGAATTCCTCAAATATCCCAACACTCTTCTCTGACATGGAAATGTTGGACTGTAAAATTCAATATCTCTCTCTCAACCTCCCACTCTCTCTCTCCCCATCCATTGGATATTATGGCTTTCACTACTTTGATAAGGAGATGGATAAATAATCTCTAAAATCCTTTATTGTTGTGCTATGGACCAACTAAAAAAATATCCTCAAGATCAAGCATAATTGACAACCAGTAGGTAAATAAAACCATGGATGCATCATAGTGGACCATACTTTATGTGAGGGGCAAAACCAATAATTCTCACAAAGATCACCTTCACATATCTAACCAAACCAAGTCTTGTAAACATATTCCCTTTCTTATCCTTATAATGGGTATATGGATAAACACATCGCATGTTTCTAGCCCCCCAAGGTAAACTGATATGTCCTAGGCTTACCCATCAATCCATAGGTGCATGTGTAGATGGTGGAAATAGAGTGGTCATGACGTCATGGTAAGATGTCACAGCTAGGTGTCTAACTAGTGGAGGTCAAACATCCTGAGTGTATAGATGTATGGTGGGAGAGATCATGGATGAAAGAGTTACACTTTTCCTTGGCTCACTTTTTCCACCCCTCTAGTTTCCATTTTAATTATTTATGATAATGATTTGATATAGGTACATAACTCAAGAGCGAAAACTTGCATTAGAGAGATTTAGAATTTATTTCCCCTTAATAATGAAGCATTCTATTACTTATTATGTTAGTACAATACAAGGGTTTTTTTTTTCTTTTTAGATAGAGAATTAAGTGCTTTATGAATTGGGTGATGGGTAATGAGGGAAGTAGAGATCATGCTAGGCTTTTGCCTACTTATTAATTTTGTCCTAGCCATGTTTGAATTTTTTTATTTTTCTTTCATTGTAGATTTGTTTTCGTTTATATTTATTTTAGCTACATCAAGCTCTATGGAAATGTTTTCCAGCTTAAACTCAAGGAATAATATGAAAATAAGCCAATCCCCATGACCAATTACAACAATTTTGAATAATTGACATGGAATAGAGTGAATGATAGAAAGTAATAAGTATGGAATATCATGGGAAAGCTACCTAAATGAGAGCATCCCAAGTATTGTCATTCCCGTAACCCCAAGGCCTCAAAGGAGGTGCCACTTGACTAAGATCAAATGATAAACCTCTAGGTGAAGTGATATAACAAGAATACATACAATATTGGTCAATCATATGAAACACCTATCGATTCATATCAGTATTCCCTAGAACAATAAGTAAAAGGACATAATTGAAAAATGGTTAAAGTACCTAGTGATGGATGAGTGACCTTATTTCAAGGATGAATGCTTGATAGGAGAAAACAAATATGACTAGATAACATAAGTGGTGGGTCCGTGACATGATGTCAAGCACATATCAATAGGGATGAATATCTATTGAAGGAGAATAAAATTTTCTCCTATGGGTTATCCACCTTTTTAGTGAGTAATAGGAACCACAAAGGATTGTTGTAAATGTTCCATTTATCATGTTTGAATCCTTAATTTAAGTTCCTTCCTAAGGAGAGGTGGGTGTGCTTATTATGTGATATAGATAAAGAAGGGAGAAAGTATACATGCCTCACCTTAGGGATAGTAAGGTGGTGAAAATAACGACAACATAAAGGATTCATTGATCTAAAGTGTGGAATTTTCAAATTGAGAGGTAAGGGATGGGGTTTTAGGGGCTTATTGTTTCATCTAAAATGTGGGATATTTAGAATGAGATTTAATGTCTTAGGATTCAATGGGAAACATTATTTTATTGAGGGAACAGAAATTGCAATGTTCTGGAAAGAGAAAGATGAGTCTTACTACATTCATATTGATGGCGATATATTTAGGTTTTTAGATGATATGAACATCATTTTATGTATTTGGTGAAACACAATTATATAACAATATTTAGTTATAAGACAAAGAACCAAAATAAATCATTTATAATTTATGCATATGTTGATTGATCAAAATAAGAAATATGATCTACTCATTCCAGCAAAAAAGTTGCAAATCATCAACTTATTGTTTATGAGGACACCCTTTTCCAAACTTACACCCTGTGCCAAAAGTTGGGGTGACAAATGATGCTTGCCCACAAACATCACAGAAACTTCCTTGTCATTAGTTTTCTATTCTTCACTTAAATATTAATTCATCTCATTAAATAAGTCATATCATTCTTTCAATATGTTTTATTAAAAAAATATTTTGTAAATTAGTTAAGTTTAAAAATGATGTATTTTTAAATTTTTATAATATAAATATTTTATATTAATTAACAAATATAAACATAAGAATGTTGAGAATTTCTGGAAAACTGTGTGCATTTCTCATAGAGCCCAACGTTTCGAGTGAACACTTCACCCATCTTCAGGGGAAGGAAGCCAAAACATAAGATGAGAAGAGTGTTGGACCACGATTCTATAGGGAAAAGGAATTTAGCCATTATATTAAGAGGGAATAAGAGTACTGAAATTAATTTGGAAACCTGTTCTAAAAAACCCTTGTCTCTCGTGTTATTAGAATTTCCTCTACCGAATCCTTCCCCAAAGAAAAAGCTCATCTATCAAAAGTGCTTAAAGATAATGGTTAAACTTCTTCCCAAATCAATAAGGCCTTCCATTCTTTCCTCCATAGCTGACCCAGAACCCAGCCCTATACCCCTCCCCTAGCCAAGGTAACCCTTCCTTATATACAAGGTGTCACTGATCACCTTTCCAAAATTATCTCTAAAATGAACATCAAAACCTTCTTTAAACCCCATCGTACCCTTAGCCAACTCTTTAGGATGGCCAAAGACAAAAATGACCCCTTGTCAGCCCCTGGTGTATATGAGATCCCCTTCTCTTGTGGTAAATCTACATAGGACAAACTAGCAGATCCTTCAAAACCCAATTGAAAGAACACATAACAGACACCTACCATAACTGTATCGCTAAATTAGCCATTACTGAGCATTCTCACTCCACCAACCATCTTATTTTATTTGATTAATACAAAATCGTTGCTCCTATCCCTTTCCATTCCAACTGAATCATTAGGGAAGCCCTTGAAATTGAGAAGCATCCCAATAACTTTAATCGAGATGACGGGTATCATTTAAGACAATCATGGAAGCCCACCATCCATTTTCTGTTCTCTAGACACCCTATCACCAATTCTAATCTATCTTAAATTACTCTCCCCCCTCCCCCCCTTAATGTGTCTCCTCTCCTCTCATTCCCCTTTCTTCTCTCTTCTTTGATTTTATTTCACCCATTTTTTCATTTCACTCTTAAGCCCTCAATTTGATAATTTTATTTTGGGCCCTCTCCCCCTCTTATACATAATTTTTACCGTGTGAAATAGAATTTTACTAATCCTTTTAATCTTTGTTATGCTTAATATCATCTATTTAATTAAATAAATTTACAAGATTTCTTTAATTCTGTAACCCTCTTCCCTTTCCAATTTCTTATATTATCTTATTATCTTATTATTTTATTTCATCAATTGAATACCCCTACCCTTATTCTTCATTCATCTAATATTATCCTCCAAATATTATAATTAATATTAATTTTATTCTAATTTCAAATTAAATAATTCAATATTTTAAATTCAATAACTTGTTCTCCCTATCGGTTAATTATCAATTATTATTAATGAATCCGATATTAAATTTATAACTTCTATTTCCAATTTAGTTTCAATTCTTTGACTCATTTAATTTTTATTCAAATTTTAATATTAAATAATTCAATATTTTTAAATTCACTACTTGATTTCCCTAATGGTTAATTATCAATTATTAATGAATCTAATATTTCCTATTTCCAAATTAGTTTCAATAATCTTAGTCCCTCAATATTCTAAATTCAATATCTTGATCTCCCTAACAGTTAACTATGAATCATTAATCAATCTAATATTAAATTTATAATTTTTTGTTTCCAAATTATTTTCAATACTCTTAGTCCCTCTTAATCTAACAGCTAAATACTTGTTCCCTATACAATCGTGGTCCATCACTCTTCTCATCTTATGTTTTCGCTTCCTTCCCCTGAAGATGGGTGAAGTGTTCACTCGAACCGTTGGGCTCTACGAGCAATGCACACAATTTTCCAGAAACTCTCAACATTCTTATGTTTTTTACTGTGGAAATGTCCATTCTCTAAATATAGACCTATTAATATAATTTTTAATTGATTACTCTACGAAATTAATTAATATATATATATATATATATATATATATATATATATATATATATATAATAAATTCTTATATATTAGATTGTTAGTGAGTATTGTCAAATGCATTACTTAACATCGTGTTACAATATTCTATATTTTATGTATAATTACTTGTATACATAAAAACTGTGTATCAAACTCGAGGAGAAAACATATGGAAAAATAATTTTATATTAAATTAGATTTAACTAATGTTTATATATATATATATATATATATATATATATATATATATAAGGTCTCTATTATATTTTTAAAAATTATGTGACGCTTTTAATCATCTAGATTTTCTACAATGCAAAATTTATTAAATGCAATCAAGAAAATAAAAGAAAAGATCTGAGTCCTACCTATTTTATATGTATCTGATGAAAGTAGTTTAAAATTGTTGAATCCGATGCTAGTAAACTCGTTTGGGGAGGAGTTCTTAAGAAAATCTTAAGAAAAATAAGGAAGGTGATGAGGAAATTATACAATTTTCTTAAGGAGTTTGGAATCCAGCCGAGAAAAATTATTCTACAATTGAGAAAGAGGCCAAAGCATCTTGGAATTTAATTTACAAATTTGATATCCATCTGATTAATAAAATATTCCTTTTAAGAACAGACACCTCTAACATGAAAACGATCCTGACAAAGGATATTAAAAAACCCGAAGAAGTAAAATCCGCAAGATGGCAGGCCATGTTCTCCAATTTTGATTTTGATATTTAACACATTAAGGGTATCACTAATAGCATTCCAGATATTCTTAGGAGATAAAATATCCAAGGGCCCATACACCTCATGCATATTGTTTCAAAATGGGATGTCTAAAACAACAAATAATTTTACGCAGAAATCACAAACTCCACCTGATGGCAAGATTATATAAATAATTGGAAACCAAATTGGAAGCTACGAAACACACAAGTGTTAAATGAAAATCTACAATCACATGGAGACCTTCAGCATCTAGTTCCAGAAAGAAAAATCTATCGAAATTCAAGCCAATGGATTCTTGACATGCTATACAGTTTTATCCAAAAAATTAGCAAATGAAGCACAAACGACATTGAACCTTCACTTCAAAGACTTAATCAAGGTTTGGTAAGAATAAAGAAATCGGTGTCATATTTATCACAAATATTTTGTGATAAATCAAGCAAGAGATCCATCTTTTAGTCTGAAAATGTTATGGCCGCATCATGACCCTGCTCTAGCCTTTCTTGGGACTGTCTACAATTTTTTTGCATATAAAAACTTATGGTGGAATCTCCTTTGCATAGATAGACCAAGATGTACATACTATAGACTAATAAAATTTGGTTCACTATTCCTCACTCAACTTCATCATGAACCAAAATGGCTAACTAAATGGTTGGGAGTGTTTGGTCTCAATTACTCTGCCATGGACCCACTCCTTTTTGAATCTGCTTGCCAGATGGAATGTGACAAATGTGGTATCTGCAAAAATACCGAATGCTTCAATTTACCTTATAAAATTGTCTCAGATCTTAGTAAATACTTTGAAAAGGAGATCCTTCTACATTTTATGACTAAGCATCACCAATGGACTGTCATGACTAAAGTTAAACATCAAATTATTTTAGGAAAACCCATGATCGTTCGTAGTATTTTCACAAAGGTCTGGGACACAAATATATATCCTAAGATAATATTCCATGACTCCAATCTATTGGGAGATCCATAATTGTGTTCATTTTTTTTTCCTTGTGAACCTTGCATGATAAAGGTATCCACTGTGCAATGTAATGTCTAGTCACCTGACTATGATTATGATCGGTTTCGTGAGATTTCGACAATATCTTCATTATGTAACTTTTCCGTAGTATGATCGGTTCCTCGAGATTTTGATAATATCTTCATTGTGTAACTTTTTCATAAAATTTGACACTCATAGCACTTCTCTGACTTCTTATGTAATTTGATCCACATCTCAAAATTATGACGAATCTTTGTAAAAAAAAAGTATTTTTGGCCATTCCTGTGGGAAAATATTCTCTTATTTCCTATAAATAATAGGTTGAGATCTCATTTGGGGTCCAGATTTCTAGAGAGAATTAGATTCTTTTGGTGGAGTCGAGAATTATCTTCCTTCTATGCATCTGCGAACATTGGTTTGACCTGCTTGAATCACGAGGACATTTCTTCTTAGGTGTTCATAAGTCTGAGAAGCCTACGCGCCAAGGCTAGTAACCTTGGTGAGAACCTAAAGTGGCCATATTTTTAGGGATTGAGTCATTCAGTTTTTAGAAAGTTCATAGACAGAGTCTGCGAAAGGCCAAAAAGCCTCTGAGTTTCATCTTTCCTCAAGGTGATATACTCAGTAAAAGCCTCAATAGTCAATCTCTGATATGAACTAGGTGGTTCTTCTCTGTAATTAGCATATCTTTGTAAAATATTCCAAAATATAAATAAAAGAAGTTTTTTATTGTGAGAATCCCCTTGTTGTGTACTTGTTTTAATTATGAGTAGAGAGAGGTTCATTTGAGGTTCGCCATAGGTTCACTTAGAGTTGTGGGACATTATTTTCTCGTTATGCAGAAGGCAAGGAAATAGTGTGTTTGGTGTCAGAATTTCTTGAAGGTTCATGTAAAATTTTGTGTATCTTTCTAAGAATTTGTTGATCAACAAGCTTCATTCTCTGTCGGAGGAAGCCCCTGCAAAAATTGGTATCAGAGCCAGTAATGTCTAGTTCCTCGGGGTAATTCTATAAAATCTTTCTTTCTTCAAATGGAAGTTTGAAGAAGATCTATTTCTTTTCGAGAAGTAAAAGATCAGGGAAAAAGTATCGTAATATAGAAATTGCTAATCTCTTTGATAAAGTTTCATCTTCCATAATAAATTATGCTGAAATCGAAATCATTGAAAACCAACCCGCTTCATGCTGGAAATTCCCTTCAATTAGTCCATCCAAAGTTTATTCTGACCTTTCCATGTCCACCTGAGAGCCATTACTAGAGTTTTTGTAAAATACTATGTAAGCTAGGTCCAAGAAAATGTAGAATATATTCAAAAAATCCCCTCGTTAGATCCAAAATAACTACAAAAAGAATCTAGGAAACACAACACTTCCTACATTCACCTTGGTTTTATCTGTGTAGGAATTTCAGCCTTAACTCATAAAGGGTTAAAAACTTTTGTATGGTTACCATTCGTGATCAGAGTCATAAAAAATATATTGATTCTACTCTTGGAGGAATTGTTGCACCTTTTCCAAATGGACCTGTCTGGTTTGTTTGATATCCTAACATTTTTGTCTATGTGTATGATGAACACATTAGAGACATACTACAGTTACAAATAAAGACATATGGCTTTGATTGCGGAGAAGGAGAACAAATGTTTCTATCCACACTAGAGGTTGTTTATGTCATACTAACACCCTATATCCAGTAGTCCTGCACTCTCCCAATCGAGAATCAAAATGAAGTGTTGTTGTTCTCACAGATGCTCACAATCAGAAGATTGAGCATCAAACAATTAAATGGGAAGAACTAAGATTCCTAAGAATTGGGTGGTAGATATTCTTAGTACACCCAAAACCCAAAATATAACCTCTGCACAAATCAGAGAAGATTCTTCCTCTGCATTTATGTATTTTCCTTACAGATCTACTATTCCTAGAAGAAGAATAGAATAGGAAGTAATAGATTACAAGAATTCTCAACCCACTTCTTCTGATGCATCCACCACATCGTCTTCCATTTGTACAAATTGTCTCCATGTTGAATTATTTTAACTCACTCAAGTTTTAAATTTTACTAATTTAGAAGTTAAATTCCCTGCTTGCAAGTGTCTAGTCAAACTGCAAAGTCTTGTACATTTGACTATCCACAAAAATCATAATCCAAGAACTTGAGAAGCACCTTCTGTTCTGCTAAAAAAATATTTTCCAAATCTTATTGCAACGATATCTCATTCCATCATGATGAATTCCTTGTAATTCATGACCTCCTGTCTCTGGAAAATGAAGAGCCAAGGCTCACTGAGATGTTTAGAAAAACTTGCCCTATTGATATGCCAAGGTATGGCCTAGGTTATCTTGAGAAGATGGATTCACTCATTCCTTCTTGCCGTTTCCAAAATCATATTCCAGATGACTGCAAAAATCCATCCAAACCTGAAATGTACAAATTATTTTCTCTCATGACATGATGTCCAAAATATAAATTTCCTGCTGCCTGGATGAAAATCATGTTGAATTGGGATCTATTTTCACATCCAGATTCCAATGACTTCAATTTGACAACATCCATGGAATAAAAACATAGTTCTTCATCTACATGGAAAGATTATATGGAATCTACAAAACTTGGATTTCTTTCTATGAATGGAAGAAACAACAAACAAGTACAGAAATACAAATGCTTTCTGGAGAAAGCTCCACCAAACACCAATGGACAACCTCTGATGGTTCAAAAATTGAATCTTCATCAGTTTTTCCACCATATAAAGGTTTTTTGTTAGGAGAAAAGGAAAATATTTCCAAAATTGCTCCTTCGGTTTTAAGAGATGACTCTGCCATAGGCACATATGGCAGAATCCAAAAGGTCAGTGAGTAGTTAAAATGGACAAATAATCCTCTCAAAGATCTCTTTGTACATACTTCAACTCATTTTCCACAGAAAGAGAAAATTGAGTCTCTACAAGTCTCTATGAACACTGCGAATAAGAATTTGAATGGATTTCGATTTTCTGTTTCCACTCTTGAAGGTTTTTTCCGTGAAAGCACTAGAGCCACAACATATTTTTCTGATCAACTCAAATGCCAGTATGATGATATTGAAAGGGGATTCACTCAAGGACTAGATCATACTCACAAAATAATTAAAGATTTTACCTCCAAATTTGAAGGATTATCCATTTCTGCAAAAGACAAAGATATTTCCTCATCTATGCTTTTTTGTCATCCTATCTCTGTACAAACAAAAACTGTTGATATATTTCCCCATTTTTTTCCCAAAGAAACTCTTGACAAACCATAATCATCTTTTGAATCCCATCTTTTTCCAGTTTATGAACCTTTTCCAAGTCAATTTACCATATATCACATCCTTGAACTTAGTGGAAAAGGATGCATACCTGAATTCTAGACTTTCCAACATGACTACCATAAAGAATGGAATGTTGATAATCTTAGTTCTCGGCAAGTTAGAAAGATGATTGATTAGATGTTTACTGAATACAAACTCATGTGATTGAAAGGGAAACCTGAAATAGAAGCCTATAAAACACTGATCCAATGCTTTACTGGCACTCTTCAAAGGTGGTGGGAAGTAGAGTCTTCTCCCGCAATTTTAGAAAAAATGGCAAAAGAATTTTTGAAAGTTGAGCAAGGAGATATTGTATTACATGAAGACAGAAGTGCAAAAAGAAACATTATTGGTGCCCTCACATCAATGATTCTTGAACATTGGTGTGGTTCTAAAACTGAGATATCAGATAAAAATTCCCATATACTAATGAACTTGAAGTGCAAAAATATGTCATAGTATGAATATTTCCATAGAGATTGGGTGCAACAGATATATGAGGTTAAAGACAGTAAAAATCTTATGGAAACAAGTATGCGTTACTGCATTACCATCCAAATTTGTTTATTATTTGCGAATGCAGGAGTCATTCCAATAGCCATATGAATCTTATAAATGGGGTGAAATATACTACACTATAACCAAGACTTTAGTTGGCCTATGTACAAATTCAATGATGAATAAGTCAATCCAAAACTATCCCGACTTCCTGATAGTAAGTCGATCTACAATAAACATGAAATATCTCTTGATGATCTTGTTATACCAAGAAAAAGAAAAAAGAAAGCTATAAAGAAGTATTCCTTATCCAGGTGACTTGAGAGACACACACAGGACAAAGAGGGCTTATGATAGCTTGAAATTCAAAGTGATAGGAAGATGAAAACTCAACTTCAAATTGAAGAGCTCATCGCCCTGATCACAATGGTATTAATGATGTGTCAATCCAAGCTCGTATGAAGGAGTTAGAGAAGTTTGAAGTTTTGTTAAGGTGGGAACGTGGGGCACACAGTGTGCCACATGGAGTCCCAGTGAGCATGTGGGACCCACATGACAACCCATAATTTGCTGACACTTGGCGCTTCTACATTGGTCCTCAACTTGCACTAAAAGACAAACAAATACATAAACCATATAAAACACACACACACACACACACACACACACACACACACATATATATATATATAAACCATAGGTCAATATATATATAAACAATTCACATAAAACAAAGTGAATTATGGTTGGTTAAAATAAATCAAGGTGGATGTTTGAAAAGACATAAATGGCTTATGGTTATTATAAGTCATATAACAACATATATGTTATATAATATATTCGTATACCACATGCCTTAAAACATATATATTATGTTATATATATATATAACATAACAATGGTTAAATATACAGTATGGAGTTGGTTGGGTGGGTCGCCCAATGAAGACCCGACCCTCCTGAAATTAAAAAACGCACCAAATAAAAATTGTTATATCCAGACTCTGTGGGGGAGGCAAGATTTGACCACCCGACCTCCCTTAACAAATCACCTTTTATTTATCACTAGGCCAACAAGGTTTAACTTGTAGAGTCCACCGACGAATTTTATTTAAACCCGTCATTTCACAAATGTGCCCAATAGACCTGAGCACGAATTTCGAGGCAAAGGAGGTATATTGGAGCATGTAGTTCGAGACAGAATAATTTTTAATGCCAAGGGAATGTTTTGATCCCAAGGAGGTAAAATTTTCAAAATGTATTAATCTTTATATGCATTTTAACCAGAATTTTGCAGCGAACGTGATGGTGTGCCCATATTTTCCATTAGAGCCGCGATTTTGCAGATTTCCTATGTTTAAGAATCTTGAGAAATCTTGTGGGAATCTTTCAGATTCCTTGGAGGCCGAAATTCACTGGTGTCAGAATGAGGTCAACCTTATACACAATATTCTCAAAATTTTGCAAGGATCTAAATGGTGAGATCATATTCTTGTTTTGAGTTGTAGATTTCTAGATTCCCTATGGAGTAGCATCTTTGAGGAATCTAGGGGTAATCTAAAATATTCCCTATGGCCCATATTTTCACGTTGTCAAAGTTCAAAAAATTGACAGTCGATCCTACACCTCTCGGAAACACAAGTTCAGTTGTGGAGATAGATTTTCCATCTGAGCCTTATGTTTTTTGGCCACTTTTCAAAGTGGAGTTGCAAGTGTCACCATTCAATGTGTGAGTACTTAACTTCAGGATATTCGATTCCATGAGATTGATGGTACAACCAGATCAAACAGTTTATCATCCTTGTCTTCAGATAGCTCCAGGATGTGAGGTATATGTAGTGTGTTCATGTACTTCTTTGTCTCTTTTCTATGAGATGCATTGTGTTGTATAGATCCATGTTGATGTTTGATGTGGGATCTTGTTTTTGTTCTTGATGTGAGATGTAATTTCTATCATGAATTTGTATTATGTTTGAGATCCCTTTGCTGCCATGTTAGCGGGATACTCATTGTCACAGGTATATTTGATGGAGATGCCTTTGTTGCCATGATGGTGGGATACTCATAGTCATTATGTGTGAGCTATTGTCTACTGGTAGGAGTCCTTTTTGTGAATGAGAGTTCCTATAGTGGAACATCTCGTGGAGAGGTCCAACCACTCTTGTGTGAGGGAATTTTCATTGTATGACAGAGAAAACACCATCCATGTACATTCTCACTATTTCCAAAACTCAATGCAGTGACCTACACCATCTTGACACATAGGCTCAGATACGTAGTCCATCCTGGACAAACTCCATTATCAATCTCTTATGTTGCTAATGCTTGTTATGTTCCTATATTTACAACATCTAGATGTTCATTTATGTTCGTTAACGCTTTGATTAAATGCAACTCTAGCACATCAGACAGAGTAAAAGGTCTTGGTTTAAAGGGTAGCGAAATTTACTCGGATCAAGTTGTATCAGAGCAGTTTTCTTGCTGATTTGGATTGCAGGCATGAACCATTGAACGTTCACTGAGTTAGGCAATGGAGAATTTCAAAGACATGTATGAGACCATGCTCAGGGTGTCCCATAAATTAGACATGTTGTACGAAGCTTATGAAAAACAAGAAATAGACAACACTGAATTTAAGACACTCCTACAGGAAGAGAAGGAGGACAAAAATCTATTGCAACTTTAGTTCTAAGCCACGACAAAGGCGTTGGAAGAATTGAAGTGCAACAACGAATGTATTCAAGTAGATCATGATACAATGAGGGCACTCCTATAGGAAGAGAAGGATGAGAAGCAATGATTACAATTTCAGCTACAAGCTGCGACAAAGGCCTTAGAGGAAGTGAAGCGCAACGAAGGCTTAAAGAAGCCTTCTTCACCTATGTCAAAATCGACAGCTGAGGTAAACAGTGTTGATTTGTCTTCAGTTTCATCTTCACATGATATCATTTATGTTCGAAGTGTGGAGATACCCATTACCAGAACTGGCATGAGACTCCTCACCAAGATGGGGTACAAAGGAGGAGGATTTGGTGTTCATGGCCAAGGCATAACCCAACCATTGGAGGTTATGCAGAGACCTCGATATGTAGGTTTGGGATACACTGAAGGAGGATTTTCGAAGGACATCAATAGAAAACATACATTGTTGAACTCACCAGGGAAGAGGATTCATCAGAACACTTCACCATCATCCCATCGAAGTGCATGCTGCAGTGAAATATTTGAAGCAAGCTCTCATCACCATGATCGCACCAGAGACCACTAGGGAAGGTATAACAAGTCTCATTATTCCAGAGTGCATTTTTATTATAATAACGTTAATAATCATGGTCATATATCATGGCATCTAAAAAATTGTCATTTTTTTGGCTTACATAACTATGTGTTTGCTAAGTGTTGGAAAATAATGGCAACACAAAAGAGGATGAGGCGTTAAAAGCCTTTTCCACAATAGAAAAATAAATTGGATAATTAGGTATGGAGGAAGAAGATTCATTACAGTTATTGCGACTGAAGTGGCCATAAAAGAGCCATGTGTTGGAGACTCCATCTAGAGCAGCACCTCAATGACCGAACATTTGTGCAGTAACCAGTCGAAAGAGCTCATCGACAAGCGAATTACCGATAGGGGGATGGCCCATTCATTTTTCTAAAGATGTGTTTTGCTAGATTATTTTTCTATATGTGTTAGCTTGTCATTGCCTTATTCTTTTAAGTCATTTGTTGCATGTTACACTGTAAAAGTGATGATGTGTTTTCCATCACTTGTTTAGCAACAATGATATTTTTGCCTTGTTTTATAAATTTTGTGATGCATTTCTTTCATGTAAAAGTGATGATGTGTTTTCGATCACTTCGAAAGGCAGCAATGATGTTTTTGCCTTGTAACGATAGTTGGGGTGTGATTTCCATTTCATGTAAGCTTGACCACCGAGTACGTGTTATAAACTTGTGGCAAGTATGGAAATTCTTGGGTCATAGTTGGTCAATTTGAGCATGTAATTTGTAGGAGCTTGTACTACAGGTTTGCGAAGACGCAGATGTCAGATCATCTCTCAAGGCTCTGAAGAACAAAGGTGGAGGAGATGGAAGGGTGACCCTTTTTAGGACATTGTGGTGCAGACATAGTACACAATAATTGCATATTATTGTTGACGATTTTGGAGGACCAAAATTTAATATTCCCAATTTTCCACAAGATAATTGTAATATTAAAGTTCTCAATTTTCCTAATTAATTAAATAAATAAGAGTGTGGAGAGACCCACAAACCCCATAGATGAATAAATTTCATTTTTGATGTGTATGTGGATATTTTAGATCTAGATCTACATTATGGAGTAGTGGAGCAAATTCTTAAATGAAGGAAGAGTGGAGATCATGGATCATTCATGTAAAATCATGGAGATCTTGGAGGAGGTCAACTGAGATCATAGTGCATTCAAAGTAATATCATAAATCACTTATGATGAGATAGTGAGGAATTGGTGCATCTAATGCACACATGATGGAGAGAGTGGGAATTAAATGCAGACATGATGGAGATCGTGGAGAGACAACTCATTCTTCATGGAGGCTAGTGGCCACATAGGCAGTGTACTTATGGTTGGTTAAAATAAATCAAGGTGGATGTTTGAAAATCCATAAATGGAATATGGTTATTATAAACCATATAAAAACATATATGTTATATAATACAAACGTATACAACATGTTTGAAAACATATATATATATATATATATATATAACATAACAAATGTTACATATGCAGTATGGAGTTGGTTGGGTGGGCTGCCCAATGTGGACCCGACGCTCCTAAAATTAAAAAACACGCCAAATAAAAATTATTATATGCAGATTCCTAGGGGGAGGCAGGATTTCACCACCCGACCTCCCTTAACAAATCACCCTTTATTTACCACTAGGCCAACGACCTTTAACTTGTGAAGTCTGTCGACGAATTTTCTTTAAACCCATCATTTCACAAATGCACCGAGTAGAACTAAGCACATATTTCAAGGTAGAGGAGTTAGATTAGAGCATGCAGTTTGAGACAGATTCATGTGTAATGCCAAGGGAATCTTTTGATCCCAAGGAGGTAAAATTTTTAGAATGTATTAAAACTTATATGCATTTTAACCATAATTTCGTAGGGAACACGATGGTGCACCTAGATTTTCCATTCGAGCCATGATTTTTCAGATTCCATGTGGAGGAGAGTCTTCAAGAATCTTAAGGGAATCTTTTAGATTCCTTGGAGGCCGAAATTCGTTGGTGTCAGATTGAGGTCAATTTTATATTCATTCTTCTCAAAAAATTTCAAGGATCTCAATGGTGAGATCATATTCCTATTTTGAGTTGTAGATTTCTAGATTCCCTGTGGTGCAACATATTTGAGGAATTTAGGGGGAATCTAAAAGATTCTCTACGACCCAAATTTTCACTTTGTCAGAATTCAAAAAATTCACAGTCAATCCTACACCTCTCGGCAATAGGAGTTCAGTGGTGCAGACAAATTTTCCATTTGAGCCTTACTTTTTTCGGCCAATTTTCTAAGTCGAGTTGCAGGTGTCAACATTCAATGTGTGAGCAATATAATTCAGTACATTTGATGCCGCGAGATTGATGGTACAACCAGATCCATCAGTTTATCATCCTTGTCTTCAGATAACTCCAAGATATGAGGTATATGTAGTATGTTCATGTAATTCTTTATCTCTTTGATATGCGATGAATTTTGCTATATAGATCCCCGTTGATGTTTGATGTGGGATCTTGCTTTTGTTCTTGATGTGAGATGTAATTTCTATCATGGTTTTTTATTATGTTTGAGATCCCTTTGCTTCCATGTTGGCGGGATACTCATTGTCACATGTATATTTTATTGATATACCTTTGCTGCCATGTTGGAGGGATACTAATAGTCATTATGTGTGAGTTATTGTCATACTGATAAGAGTCCTTTTTATGAATGAAAGTTCCTGAAGTGGAACATCTTGTGGAGAGGTCTAGCCACTCCTGTGTGAGGGAATTTTAATTGTATGACAGAGAAAACATAATTCATGTACATCCTCACTCTTTCCAACAATTAATGCAGTGGCGTACACCATCTTGACACCGAGGCCTGGAGACGTAGTCCCTCCTTGACAAACTCCGTTATCAATCACTTATGTTGCTAATGTTTGTTATGATCCTCTTATTTACAAGATCTAGATTTTCATTTATGTTCGTTAATGCTTTGATTAAATGCAACTCTAACACATTAGCCGAAGTAAAAGGTCATGGTTTAAAGGGTAGTGAAATTTACCCAGATCAAGTGGTATCAGAGCGGTCTTCTTACTGATTTGGATTGCAGACATGAACCATTGAATGTTTGCTGAGTTGAGTAATGGAGAATTTCAAAGACATGTATGAGACCATGTTGAAGGTGTTCGAGAAAGCATACATTTTGTACAAAGATTATGAAAAATAAGCAGGAAAAAATGTAGAATTTAAGACACTCCTATAGGAAGAGAAGGAGGAAAAAAATCTATTGCAGCTCCAGTTTCAGGCCATGACAGAGGCATTAGAATAATTGAAGTGAACAACGAAAGCATTCAAGTATATCATGATAAAATGAAGGCACTCCTATAGGAATATAAGGAGGAGAAGCAAAGACTACAACTTTAGCTACACGCCGTGACATAGGCCTTGGAGGAATTGAAATGCAATGAAGGCTTAGAGAAGCCTTCTTCACCCATGTCAAAATAGACAACTGAGGTAAATAGTGTCAAATTCTCTTCAGTTTCATCTTCACATGATATAATTTCTTTTGGAAGTGTGGAGATACCCATTACCAGAACTGGCATGAGACTCCTCAATAAGATGGGGTACAAAGGAGCAGGACTTGGCATTCATGGCCAAGGAATAACCCAACCATTGGAGGTTGTGCAGAGACCTTGATATGCAGGTTTGGGATACGTTGGAGGAGGAAATTCGAAGGAAATCGACGACAAATAGACATTTTTGAACTCACCAGGGAATAGGATTGATGGGAACACTTCACCATAATTCCACCAAAGTGCATGTTGTAGTGAAAGAGCTGAGGCAAGCTCTCATCACCATGATCGCACCAGAGACCACCAGGGAAGGTATAACAAGTCTCACTATTCCAGAGTGCATTTTGATTATAATAATGTTGATAATCATGGTCATAAATCATGGCATCGAAAAACTTGTGATTTTTGTGGTTTACATAACCATGTTTTTTCTGAGTGTTAAAAAAGAATGGCAACAGAAAGGAGGATGAGGCGTGAAAAGAATTTTACATAGAAGAAAAAGAAATTGGTTAATCAGGTATGGAGGAAGAAGGCTCATTGCAGTTATTGCGACCGAAACGACCATCAAAGAGCCACGTGTTGGAAACTCAATCTAGAGTAGCGCCTCAACGAAAAAACATCCATGCAGAAACCAGTCGAAATAGCTGATCGACAAGAGAATTACCCATAGGGGCATGACCCATTTACTTTGATAAAGAGGGGGTTTTCTAGATTATTTTTCTAGGTGTGTTAGCTTTTCATGGCCTTATTCTTGCAAATCATTTGTTGCATGTTACACTGTAAAAGTGATGATGTGTTTTCCATCACTTGTTCAACAAAAATGATATTCTGGCCTTGTTTTATAAATCGTGTGATGCATTTCTTTCATGTAAAAGTGATGATGTGTTTTCCATCACTTCAAAGTGCGAAAATGATGTTTTGGCCTTGTAATAATAGCTCAGGTGTGATTTCCATTTGATGTAATGTTGACCATCGAGTACGTGCTATAAACTCGTGGCAAGTATGGAAATGTTTGGGTCATAGCTGGTCAATTTGAGCATGTAATTTATATGAGCTTGTACTATAGGTATGCGAAGATGTAGGTTTCAGATCATCACTCAAGGCTCCGAAGAACAAAGGTGGAGGAGATGGAAGGGTGACCCTTTTTAGGACACTGTGGTGTAGACATAACACACAATAGTTGCATATTATTGTTGATGCTTTTGGAGGACCAAAATGTTATATTCCCAATTTTCCACAACAAATTTAGAATATTAATGTTCTCAATTTTCCTAATTAATTAAGTAAATAAGAGGGTGGAGGGACCCAAAAACCCCATAGATGAATAAAATCCACTTTTGATATGTGTATGTGGATATTTTAGATCTAGATCTGCATTATGGAGTAGTGGAGTAGCTTCTTAAATGAAGGAAGTGTTGAGATCATGGATCATTAATGTAAAATAATGGATATCTTGCAGGAGGTCAACTGAGATCATAGTGCATTCAAAATAAGATCATAAATCACTAATGATGAGATAGTGGAGGAAGTGGTGCATCTAATGCACACATGATGGAGAGAGTGGGAAATAAATGCATACATGATGCAGATCACAGAGAGACAATGCAATCTTCATGAAGGCTAGTGGCCACATAGGCAACGCAGTTCTGAGGTGGGTCGAGGCTATGGAAGGTTCATAATCTATATAATGAAGATGAAGGCATAATATAAGGCAAGCTTTAGATTAATATTTCTGATCTGTTTAGATCTAGATTTGTCAGTTGAAATTTCTATGCATGCTCATGCTTTAGCTAAGTTTGCAGTGTTGTTTAGCACAGGGTGTTTCCGAGCAGAAATCCCACCCTTACTGACGAGGGACTTCGAGTGCCTACTCTTGGAAGGTTTCTATTGAGATCCATTCATCATCAGACATTGGTGCCATCTTCATACCAATCTCATATGCTCATTCAACCACAGGAATAATGCATTCCTCCATCAGGGTTTGAGAGTTGGAGGTTGTTTCTAGAATTCCATCTAGGAAACCAGTGGAGGATTCATCCTTTCAACTTGTGCTTCATGTTTAGCATTTCAGGAGTAGCAGATCTATATTTGGCATTCAGGCCATTTTATTTTACCTCCATGCAGCAGCATTCCCCTCAAGGATTGCGCAGTCCAGTCCTAGAGATCCATAGGAGGAAGGAATTTTCTAGTATTTCAGCTGGAAATCCTATGAGGAATCATCTCCTCACTTTGAATTCATTGTTTCCACCATTGTTGAGATTATTTGACATATTTAGCAGCAAACTAGAGAGGCTCCATCTGTGACAACACAGTTTTTTGCAGTAGTTGTGTAGTAGCACCTGCAATCAATGGAGAAGGATAGAGGGGCTAGATCTTGAGCTTCTGGCTTGATAATATAGTGAAGGGATCAAGCCTTCTTGTATAGATCTAATTATACATCATACTACAGCCATATTTGATTAGACTATGCAATAGATCTACATACCTAGTAGTGGTATAGTGCAGCCCTAAGAGGGTGATTTTCCTAGATTCATAGATCTGGAAATCCCTTTCTAGGTTATCTTGGGTATCCATCATAGAACCCGGATCTACATTTTTAGCATCATCGGAGCTCCAAAATTTCCTAGATCTAACTTTACATTTTTATGGAAGTTGCAGCAGGGACACCATTGTTTTCCTTCTAACAGTCCAACAGTTACGAAGTCCCTCTTGTGGGATCCTTTCAGGGTCATTCTAGGCCATATCTTTGGCTTGTGTGTCTCATATTTTGAGCACTTTTTTACTATTTATTCCACCTCCATATTATTAAAATGGCTTAGCTATTTTGTACATTCTAATGTTGTATTTACATTAATTGTTTACTTTGCTAGTGTTCATCTATTGTGTTTTTGTAATACTGTATTCTCCCTTTTGGGATATTACAGTGGTATCAGAGCATGATCTTTGGCTCAACTTGTGGACACTTCATCTTTTGCATCAAAAGAATAAGCAGATAGTAGAGATCTATCATGAAGGAGGATTGCAGTTTTTCCACCCTTCTCTTTAGATCTTTGCAAGATCTCTCCAAGGAGGTCAATCAAATGAAGAGAGAAATGAAAAGGAAGTATCCAAGAAGAATATTTAATGAGGAAGTTCCCAACGCTTCCTATCAACATGAGAAGCAAATGGAGAAGCAAAGAGCTTCACATCATTCTACTAGATCCACTTTCTTTGATAAGAGAGAGGATTGGTCTGAATATGAAGGAGAATTGGGGCATGAGATCCCAAGTAAATATCTCTTTGAATTCAAAGAAAAATATAGAGATCTCAAGGAGAACCTAACTCTCCAATAGTTTTTGCAACTCAAAGTGGAGAGAATATCCCGAAGTACAAGTAGAAGAAAGAGGAATAAATTATTCTTGCCTACATTTGATGGATCTTCCACACGATCATTGAGGGATTGGAGGGAATAATTGGCTACATTCTTTCTGCAATATCCTGTAGTAGAAATTGAGGCTCTAAAGATTTCAGTGATGCACCTAGAAAGTGAAGCAAGAGATTGGTGGTTTAGTCACTTGTCAAGATGAGAGTGTCTACTTATTCAAATTTCATTCAAAGACTGAAGAAGAAATTTGGTAGAAATAAACCAAGGACATCTCACATAGAGACATCTCCCATCATTGAGGAGACAGTACATGAAGAGCTCAAGGAAGATGTCCTCATTATCACTCGAGAGGAGGAGCCTCTACCACCACCACTATGAAGGAATATGTACTTACATCAAGGAGGAGTATCACTTGCATCTTTGCAAGATGGTCTTGAATTCTTGAAATTTGGATCCCCATGTGTGATTCACGAGATGCATGAGGAGGAGACAGATACCAATGCTGGTATAGTTGTAGAAGATAAACCATCATCATTACCAGTAGTTGGAGAGACTATTGCACTTGTTGGAGGAACTCTTGTGGATGTGCAAGATGTTCCAGAGATTCAGCTTATCCAAGGTTTGCACATACTTTCATCTCATATTATTTTGGTACCTCATATTGAGATTTTTGAGACCATGCCATTAGGGAAAGTGCATAACCATGGATTAGAGCACCTTGCTGATTTGGAGCAGCAAATTATCACTGCAGAGAGGACCCTTGATTTGGTCAAGGAGAAGATTTATTTCTATCCTAGTTTTTCATGGTTGAGCTATACCCAAAACTTTGTGTTGAAGTGTGGAGTTGCAGAAGATGGGAGGAGCACAGTCCTATTCGGTATAGTGCCCAAATATGAGTTTAAGATTGTATGTGGCCATGAGACAACACATGTATCACCATGCAGATCTACAATGATTTCACTTAGCAGTAGTGATGATGAGAGGGCCCCATTATTCTTGGAGCATTCTGAAGGTCGCTTCAGTCATGAAGAACTAGAGGGGCAGATGATTAAGGATAAAAATATTATTATGGAGATCATTCCCCATTAACAAGATGAAGTTTTCTTGATGAACATCTCACACTTGAAAGAGAAATATATACCTACAACATGTATGTAGCCTTATGGGTTCTATTGGGTGATTGATGAGAGGATCTCATGGAGAGACCTCAATGGAGGTGCGCTTCAACATCTCATGGAGTGAAAAGCTATTCAGATGGAGGGTGTTGGTATTCTACATTGGGATGAGTGGATCCGGATGAGGAGCAGGAGGTTGCATGCCTTCCTGTAGATCTATGATACCAGGTAGCAAGAAGTATGGCTGCGCTGGTTGCTTTTGGGTGAGTATGGATACTAGCCAACATATTACATTTCTAGTATCCATGCCATGTATATCACTGAAGACATGCAACAATAGGAGGCATGGCTGTGTTGGTTTTTTATGAGAGAGTTTGGACATCTCATGATATATCTTATGTCCATGTATTTTCTTTTGTTTGGGATATGTCTCATGTCTTTACATGTATTTATATTTGGGATATATCTTGTGTTCATGTGTGTACTTGGGTTTGGAACAAAGCATAACTCTCACATGATGTGGCATAAGGGATCTTATTTGTATTGTTTTAATGAGACATTCCACATGTCCATTAGTATGTTGTTGCTCCATGACTTGCATCATGATGATGTAAGATAGAAGCAAGAATCCTTGTTTCTTTGGTTACTATTGGGAGAGTATGGTCTGATTTCTTCCCATATATTGCATGACATTGACGGAGGATGGAAATAGGAGGCCTTACACTATTGGCTTCTATTGGGGGATTATGGAAATTGTAATTGGTATGATGATGATGCGTTGGGGTAGAAAGATGTGTTACTATGGTGGATTCTCTTAAGAGAATATGGCCACTAAATTTGGTACAATGATGATGTGGTGTGGTAGAAAGAGGCATTGGTGCAGTGGCTTCTATTGAGAGAGTGTGGCTCTCACATTTATATTGATGCATATTTGGCATGGCAGCAAGAAGCATTGCTGCAGTGGCTTCTATTGAGAAAGTACGTCTCTCTTACTTGTTTTCATGATGATCTGGCATGGAAACAGTATGCTTTGCTGCGGTGGTTTTTATTGGCAGAATATGGTTT
This sequence comes from Pinus albicaulis, assembly GCA_034641835.2. Lineage (NCBI taxonomy): Eukaryota > Viridiplantae > Streptophyta > Pinopsida > Pinales > Pinaceae > Pinus > Pinus albicaulis. Next base: position 324,525,242 of record CM076580.1, read on the forward strand.
GACATTGTTCATGTTTACCCATATGTCTCTACTTAATTTTTTTCACTATGTTCATGTTATGTTTGGATCCTACATGGCCAGCAGGGCTAATGATGAGAGCATTGATAGATGCAATCTAATCTATGTATCATGGGTTAGAGAGATATTTCATGAGTTGGGACTTTCCACTTTTGGAAGGAACCACTTCATTTCATTTATCTCATGTATAGAGGAGATATTTGGACATCATATGGTTGTCACTCAAGGATTCATTGAGGAGGAAGGGTATCTAACTTCTTAGTTGGAGACCATTCTAGACATTCTAGAGAGGAAACTTTGGAGCTAGGCATGCATGACACATTGTGACAGATGGGGAGGCCTTCTATATGAGGATGCCATTTGGAGGGAGAATGTTTTTTTTAGCATCCAATTTTGCAGTTTCTTGAGGACAAGCAACATTTTGGAAGGGAGGACTGTAATATTCCCAATTTTCCACAAGATAATTGGAATATTAGAGTTCTTAATTTTCTTAATTAATTGAGTAAATAAGAGGGTGTAGGGACCCACAAACCCCATATATGAATAAAATCCACTTTTTATATGTGTATGTGGGTATTTTAGATCTAGATATAAATTATGGAGTAATGGAGAAACTTCTTAAATGAAGGAAGAGTTGAGATCATGGATAATTAATGTAAAATCATGGAGATATTGGAGGAGGTCAACTCATATCATAGGGCATTGAAAGTAAGATCATAAATCACTTATGATGAGATACTGGAGGAAGTGGTGCATCTAATGAACACATGATGGAGAGAGTGGGAATTAAATGCAGATGTGATGGAGATAATGGAGAGACAACTTAGTCTTAATGGAGGCTAGTGGCCACATAGGCAACACAATTATGTTGTGGGCCGAGGCTATGGAAGGCTCATAATCTATATAATGATGATGAAGGGACAATAGAAGGAATGATTTAGATAATTATTTCTGATCTGTTTATATCTAGATTTTTTGGTTGACATTTCTATGCACACTTATGCTCTTTAGCTAAGTCTGTAGTGTTGTTTAGCACAGGGTGTTTCCGAGCAGAAATCCCACCCTTACCTAAGGGGGACTTCGAGTGCCTACTCTGGGAAGGTTTCTATTGAGATCCATTCATCATTAGGCATTGGTGCCATAATCATACCACTCTCATATGCTCATTCAGCTACAGGAACAATGCATTCCCACATCAAGGTTTGAGAATTGGAAGCTGTTTCTAGCATTCCATCTAGGAAACTTGTGGAGGATTCATCCTTTCACCTTGTGCTTTATGTTCAACCTTTCATGAGTAGCAGATCTATATCCAACATTTAGGCCATTGTATTTTACATCCATGCAGCAGGATTCTCCTGAAGGATTGCGCAGTCCAGTCCTGTAGATCCAAAGGTGGAAGGACGTTTCTAGTATTTCAGCTGGAAATCCTTTGAGCGACCATATCCTCACTTTGCATTCACTGTTTCTACCATTTTTGAGGTGATTTGACATATTTAGCAGTAGTCTAGAGAGCCTCCATCACTGATAGTGCAATTTTTGGTAGAAGTTGTGTAGCAGCAACTGCAATCAGTGGAGAAGGATAGAGGGGCTAGATCTTGAGCTTATGGCTTGAGAATATAGTGAAGCGATCAACCCTTCTTGCATAGATCTGATTATACATCACATTACAAAAATCTTTGATCAAAATATGCAGTAGATCAGCATACCCATCTGTGGTATAGTGAAGCCCTAAGAGGGTGATTTTCCTAGATTCATATATCTAGAAATCCCTTTCTTGGTTATCTTGGGTATCGATCATAGAGCATGGATCTACATTTTTAGCATCATCAGAGCTCTAGAAATTTCTAGTCCTAGAAGTTGTAGCAGTTGCAGCAAGGACAACGCATTTTTCCTTCCAGCATTCCAGCAGCTACATAGTCCCTCTTGTGGGATCAGTTCAGGGTCATTCTAGGCCATCTCTTTAGCTTGTGTGACTCATATTTTGAGCACTATTGTACTATTTATTCCACCTCCATATTAATAAAATGGCTGAATTATTTTATACATTCTAATGTTGTATTTAGATTAATTATTTACTTTTTTGTTTTTCATCTATTGTGTTTTTGTATTACTGCATTCTCCCTTTCGGGATATTACACAAAATCTCTTTAGTGGGGAGGATTGATCCAGGTGGCTCCAAAGACACACACAGGACAAAGAGGGCTTATGAAAGCTCAAAATTAAAAGTGACAGGAAGATGAAAAACTCAGATTCAAATTGAATATCTCATCTCTGTGATCGCAATGTTGTGAACGATGCATCAATCTGAGCTCGTATGAGGAAGTTAGAGAAGTTTGAAGTTTTGTTAAGGCCGAGAATGCGGGGCCCACGATGTACCACATGGAATCTCAGTGAGCATGTGGGACCCACATGAAATACTCTCAACTGCTGACACTTGGCGCTTCTTCATTGGTCCTCAACCTGCACAAAAAGACAAACAAATACATCAACCATATAAAAAAAACTATATATTAATTAAAAATCATATAAAACCATAGGTCAATAAATATATATATATAAATTCACATAAAACAAGGTGAATTATGGTTGGTTAAAATAAATCAACGTGGATGTTTGAAAAGCCATAAATGGCATATGGTTATTATAAATCATATAACAACATATATGTTATATAATAAAACTGTATACCACATGTTTTAAAACTGATATATTATGTTATATATATATATATATATATAACATAACAACCATTAAATATGTCGTATGGAGTTGGTTGGGCGGGCTACCCAATGCGGACCTGACCCTCCTAAAATTAAAAAACGAGGCAAATAAAAATTGTTATATGCAGATTTTGTGGGAGAGGCGGGATTTGACCACCTGACCTCCATTAACGAATTGCCTTCTTTTTTCCACTAGGCCAATGGCCTTTAAGTTGTAAAGTTTGCCCACAAATTTTATTTAAATTCGTCATTTAAAAAAAGTGCCCATCAAACATGAGCAAATATTTCAAGGCAAAGGAGGCAGATTGGAGCATGTAGTTCGAGACAGATTCTTTTTTAATGCCAAGGGAATCTTTTGATCCCAAGGAGGTAAAATTTTCAAAATTTATTAAAATTTATATGCATTTTAATCAGAATTTCATAGGGAATGTGATGGTGCACCTAGATTTTCCATTGGAGCAATAGTTTTTCATATTCCCTATGGAGGAGAATCTTCAAGAATCTTGAGGGAATATTTTAGATTCCTTGGAGGCCGAAATTCACCAGTGTAAGAATGAGGTCAACCTTATACTAATTCTTCTTGAAAATTCGCAAGGATCTCAATGGTGAGATCAAATTCATGTTTTGAGTTGTAGATTTCTATATTCCCTGTGGAACAACATCTTCGAGAAATTAGGGGGAATATAAAAGATTCCCTAAGGTCTATATTTTCACTTTGTCAGAATTCAAAAAATTGACAGTCATTCCTAGACCTCTTGGCGACATGAGTTCAGTGGTGCAGAAAATTTTTCCATCTAAGCCTTATATTTTTCGGCCACTTTTCAAAGTGGAGTTGCAGGTGTCAACATTCAATGAGTGAGCAGTGGACTTCAAGATATTCGACAACGTGAGATTGATGGTACATCCAGATCCAAAAACTTATTATCCATGTCTTCATATAAATCAAGGATGTGAGGTATATACAGTGTGTTTATGCTATTATTTTTCTCTTTGCTATGAGATGCATTGTTACTGTGAATTCTAATCGCAAGCGTACAAAAAAATCTCACTTTAGTTGTGCATAACAAACAACTCTAACATCAAAGATGATTGTCAATTTCCTTAGATCTACAGTTAGTTGACAAAAAAAATTTCTACAGAAATCCAGGTCTATCGAGTTAAAGACATTAAAAAACAAATAATAAGCAAGAGTTGCTCCATGCATCCAATGAATAAGACAAGAATTTTTAAATAATTTTTTGTATTGTGACACCTAGGAAGGGAAAATAGAAAGATGTTACTAGTCCCCCTAAATGGGATGGGTTCTTGTATGTCCTCAATGCTTCAGATCTAAGATCTCTCTCTCTTGATGGTGTAGAAAACCTAGACAAAAAATGGAACTCTAGGGGAGTTCACAAGCAAAAGTAGAAAAATATGACAATGATGGAGGATCAAAGTCAGACCAAATGTATAGATTCAGAGTGATATTTAGGGAGAAAAAGGTAGTGAATGAATGGAAAAACCATTCTATTTATAACAAAATATTGAGTTAGTCTAGATATTGGTGCATAGTTAAAATATTATTAAGCAAATCTAGATACAACTTTTATGGAATATTTTATTATTATTTTTTTAAGGAAAAGGAATTTGAATTTGGTCAAATCCCCTTATTTGTAAATAGTATATAAATAAAAGATTTATTTATTATTTTTAGAATTTGGTTGAGTAATAATTAAATAAATAATGATTTATTCAATTATTTATAAATTTTTTGGTCAAATTTAACAAGGAATATTATTTAAATGATGTTTTAAATAATTATTCCTAGAAAAACAATAAGATAAATAATGATTTATCTAATTAATTTTCATGTTTTGGGTTAAATATGACCAGGAATATTAATTAAACTGTATTTTAATTAATTATTCCATGAGGAAAGCAAAAAAAATAAGGATTTATTTAATTATTCCTCATGGGATTTCCTGTTTAGACCAGAAACAACTTAATAAATTATGGATTACTAAGTTATTTTTCATAGTGAAAGAAATTTTACTAGGGTAAAATTGGTCTTACATGGTGTACTTTGGTACACCTAATAATGATAGGTTAGATGACCAAAAATTGGTGTAACAGATTGCCCCCCAGCGTGCGAGAATTAGAAGCTAATCGTATGACCGAAGTACGTTGTAAGAACTCAATTACTAGACAGCAAAGGGGGAGTCAGAGAGAGAGAAATATAAGGTAGAATAAAGCGTGAGAGGAAAATACCCTGGGGAGGTGAGACTTACAGGTGTGAAAATTCTATTTTATGAGTGAGTACTTGTTCTACATGAGGTGGGGGAGGCATAACTATGACCGCCGAGATAACAAAGTACAAATAATAATGATGCATCCAGTAAACAAGGGACTGAAATATATATTACATGCTAGCATAACCATGGTCTAGATAAAAACATGATAATGGATCACACATACATACTGTGCCTGGGAAAACAACCAAGTCTTATACAATAAAATCTGAGTACATGAGATATAAGTACAAGCAAAGAGGCCCTGTAAAATAGGAAAGGGCCCTGAAAATTTGAATGATACATGAAAACTAAAAGGTGTTGCAAGAGGTTGAGGCGGGACCATCAAATCTATGGATATGTATCCAAGGCTGCAGTAGAGAGGTCATCCGGGTATGTGGTGGGCTACCTAAAGGGCCACCCCCTCATGAGGTCTGAAAAAACTCACACACACACCAGAGAATCACCAATACAATCTACTGCAACAATGAACCATCAAGTATACAAATCTTGATCATGCCATGACGAGCTGGAGCTAAGAAAAAATCAAGTAAAAGTGAAATAAAGAGTCCCTTTTCCTGATCCAAGGCATCGAAAAAGAGTGGAAGCTAGAACCAGCCTTTAGACCTGTCTCCTGGAATGAATAAGTTGATGTCAACAGAAGGAGGTCTGCCATAGGTGAGGAAATAAGGGATCCTCAAAAGACTCCATGGATGTAATGATGACTGAACTGGGATGCTCCAAACAAGGGCAACTCGATGATCCTGCCACATAGAACAAGCTTGATGGGGACCATAAAAACATGAGTATAAGATGGTGATTCACGATGCAAATCAACATGAGCATGGACAAGTATGAAGGAAAAGTTGTGTCCCAAGTATAAGTGTCACAAGTGAAGAAATTCGATTTTGAGGAGTGATGAAGTGACCCTTCTTGGAAAAAAATTGTCCAGGTGAAGTATCAAATTAGAAAAAATGAAAGGATGCCCATTAGAGAGCTCGGTGAGAGATTTCCAACGGCACTGACGGTTTGTCAAACCGAGCTACGGTTTGCTCGCAGTTGGCGAAAGAAAAATCTGGGGTTTCTCTTTTAATAATCTATTTTCCCTCCAATCTGATTCATTTGCAAGTGTAGCTGTTGCGAAGGTAGAGAGGAGGAAAGGCCCTAAATCTTGTGGCGAACGTAGTGGAAAAATCAACCGTTGGAATTGAGATTCATTAGTTGCAGATAAGAGGCTTAACCCTACTATTTCAATTCAATGGATTAAAATTTCAGTTTAGGCACGCATAGCTCAAGAACACACCCTTGCTCTTCTTCATGGCTGGGTCACAATCTTTGGGGTATTATTTGTGACTTGGGTAGCAGGTTTTGGATTAAAAAATGCGATCTCTCCCAGGAATGGCTTGAAAAGTGTGACCTGTCAGAGAGAGGGATTTTGGTGATATTTTTGGCTAAGAGCTGGGATTTTATGGTTGTGATGCAATATTTCCTTTCTCTACACTGAAAAACATGATGGTTTTGTGCAGATATGGCAGAGTTAAGGATCAACTGGAGAGAGAGAGACCTGGACACATTACGGTCTGAGATCCGAGAGGATCATGGCGTCCACACTGCATTGGCTAGGTTTGGGGTCCTAAAGTTTGTGGAGAACCCCTTGATGAGAGCTGGAGAGCCCTTGTTGGCCTGAATTGTCATCTATTTGGATCCATATCATGAGATATTTATAGTGCAAGGGCACCAAATCGAGATGATTGTCCAGGATATATATTTCCTAACTAGTCTCCCACCACTTGAGATGGTAGGACACACACAGCCAGTGTTATCGTGATGGTGAAACATTATGGAGTTTGTAGAGTGCCACCATCAAACGGGTCTCCATGTGAAAGGGACACAGATACTGATCAAAGATCTAGAGAGGCTAAAGACTCGTGTTGTGGCCGTAGTGGTGCTATGTATCCTAGGAAACCAGGGGCTCCACCGCATCACTGGGGGTCAGATGATGCTTTTTCAGAGTGTGTTTAGTGGGACCTACTATGGGTGGGCCCAAATGATGCTGTCATCATTGAAGCGAAAATTGTCGCTATGCAAGCGGCAGGTGAACCATGACTATGCATATGGCTCAGTGTTGTGCTCGCTCTTCTTCGAGAAGATCCATACACTTTAGCCTCGCATACAGATCCAAGATGGGGGCCCACGAGAGCCCCATATGTGCCGTTGGGGGCAGCTACTATGTATAGGGGGAGGTGGGGTAGTCAGACAGATGTTCCAACCTGAGTTTTTAACTCATTGGGATCAGATTCCACTGAATATAGACAAATATCCCTATAGTGGGATGATTTATCATGGGGACTTGGACTTGAGACTACCACCAGGTCAAGCATGGGGGCTCGATGGTAAGTGACAAGTTGATTATCTTTTATGTGCAATTTAAAGTTTCAGAATGTTGTATATGGTATTGAATCATTTGCTTTTGGTATGCAGATACAACACTAGTGAAACCAAATAGGTATATGGGGTGACCTGCAGTACCAGGAGCTGCAGCACTTAGTGGGTCAAGGGGTCCACAAAATGAGGATGTAGTTGCCCTCCTAGAGGACATCCATCGTAGATGTGAGAGGCTACTGACCAGTGTTTCAGAGCATGGTTATAAAGATCTTTAGGACTAGTACGTAGAGCCATGTATTGGTCTACCCTCGGAGCGGCGAGGGGTCATGCGAGGCATGGTGATGGCTGGACAAGGGATGCATGATATACGGGTTGCCAGAGCTGAGCCATTGGCCTGGGATCCTCCAGATAGTGATTAGATGTAAGGGAATTAGGTACCCCCAGTTTTTATTTTTGTAACATTCTATGGGCATGTCATATGTATCAGAGTTGATGGACTCTAAAACATTTTGCATGACACATATAATGGATATGCATTGTTTTATGGTTTATTGTTATTTTCTTGTGTGAAATGCATGTGATAAATGCCAATCTAGAATATTATTTGCAATTCTATCTACATACTGATTTTTTTCTTTAGGTACATGATTGAATGTAATGATTTCAAATTCACGCATCAAAAGCTTCACTCATAGATATGTTCTAAAAAGGATAGGATTATGCAAATGATAAACACCATTCAATTGAATGACAAGCAATAAGGAATCTAAACGAACATGAAGATGAAGGATGCGATGGGAAAGGGAATCGGCTAATAAACCTCTCAATGCATCATATTCGACCTATTTATTGGTGGCAGTACCCATGCATATGCCATTAGAAAGGACAATCGAGTGCAATGGGGTAAAAATGGCCCAAGCTATCGAGGTTAGATTCTAGGAGTAGTGAATTGCACCATCGACATAATCGATATATGGTGTGGATGGGGGGCCAATTTGAAAGGTGCCATAAGAGAAAAGATGAGAGGATGATGAACAATGGTGGAAATATGAACGCAAGATAGAAATCAAACAAACACTGTTAGAGGGAGTGCTCTAGGTAGTATTTCTACCACCGACACACTGAAAGGTGGATGGTGTGGGGGAGATGCCTTGGGGGAAGCTTGTGCTCAAGTTGCGAAAGTCACCATAGACACGGATGGTGTCATTCCTCTTATGGATGGGGAAGATGAAGTCAGTGGTGGAAAAGGCTTCCAAGATGTCATCATCACAGTAGAAGATGGGGTGACTGGTGGAAGGGTAATCACATGACGCAGCTAAGCTACCTGACTCATCATCATGAGAAGAAAGGTTCACATGTGCATCGTCACAGGGGGTGACGAAAGGAAAAGAAGATAAGGGATCCACTGATGTTGAGCCCAAGGTGATCGCTAAAGGGACGTCAAATGAAACCGAAGGTGAACTCTTAGAGGGGTCTTCCACTATGGATCTCATAGATTATGACAGGTAGAGGATAGTGGCCAAATATTCCGTCATCTTGACATGGAGAGGGGGAATGTCAATGGGAGTAGATGTATCCTCAGTTTGGGCCAAAGCATACTGTGTAAGTACGGGAGAGGTGGACTCGTTCTATTTGGTGTCATATTCCCGAAATACTACCAAAGATGTGCAATAATGCTTGAGGCAGGGACAAAGGTGGTTATAATTTCCATGGAGATCACAAAAATAATAGGGGTGGTTGGTGCGAATAGTCTCGGTGTTTTTGGCTAAACTCAGTAAATTAATAGGGGCTTCAAGGACTTTAGACTCAAGAAACATGACATTGACCATGGGCTTGATCTGAGGCAATTCAGAACAGTTATGGGTGGCGTGACTAACAAAATCACACAAAGGACATAGAGGGGTATGCTTTTGAGGCTGAGGAGGAGTAGGGGTTGTCTAGGCGGCCTTGTCCTTTGGTGCCTTCTTGCCGGCTTTGACCCCCTCACATGAAGCTTTCGCAATAGGAGTGGGTTTCTATTAAGGTGGTTGAGGCACAAAAGTAAAGGAAGGGTCATGGCGATAGGGTGGATTGGGGTCAAAGAAGTATAAGGTTTGGGCTGAGCAAGTAGGATAGTGGCTAGGGGATCAATGTACCAGACTAGGATCCCTAGGTTCATGTTAGGAAGAGGGACAGTGTAGCCATAATAGGTACCAAAAATACTTCAAGAGGAGAAGCAAGAAATGGTATCTGACCGGAAGGGTAATGGTTGGGCGTAATAGCTCCAAGATGGTTAAGGCTAGGGGGAACCATTCCAGGAGGGTAGATAGGATCATGGACACCAGCTGTAGATGAGGGGCCTTGAGGAGAGGATATTGAAGGCTGAGTCGAGGTTCTAGGAGAAGGTTGCAGAGGGCTGGGCTGCTGACTAGTGAAACCAGTCTGTTTGAGGTTAGACCGAGATGATTGCATCATGCAAACATTTGACGAGCTAGGGTCAGAGATAGGAGGAGGGAGGCCAGGGAATGAACCAAGAAAATAGGAATATTTATAGACTCCGGGTGAGACATTGGTTAGAGGTTCGACTATTTTTTTATTGGCCACCAAAGAGATGATGGAATTAGGGGAGATCTAAGATTTTGGTTCATAATATGTCAACTGATCGATGGTGACGATATTTATATTATGAGGAAAGCACATCTTACGATGAATAGTAGATGAGATAACAGACATCACATAAGTGTAGCTACGACCCAATAGAATGTTGTAGTCTAAGGGGGCATCAATGACTTCTACATCAACAAAAATAATCTTGCCCCAGTGGAGTCGCCAATTGTTAGTGTGAATTATAATCGCAAGTGTACAGAAAAAACTCACTTTATCTTTGCATAAGAAACAACCCTAACATCAAAGATGGTTGTCAATTTCATTAGATCTATAGTTAGTTGATCAGAATAAATGCTATGGGAATCTAGATCTATGTAGTTAAAGATATTAAACAACAAATAATAAGCAAGAGTTGCTCCATGCATCCAATGAACAAGACAAGAATTTTTTGTATTATGACACGTGGGAAGGGAACATAAAAAGATGTTACCAGTATCCCTCAATGTGATGGGTTCTTGTATGTCCTCAACGCTTCAGATCTAAGATCTCTCTCTCTTGATGGTGTAGAAAACTGAGACAAAAATGAAACTCTAGGGGAGCTCACAAGAAAAACTAGAAAAATATGACAATGATGGAGGATCAAAGTCAAACCAAAGTATAGATCTAGAGTGATCTTTACACAACAAAAGGTAGTCAATGAATGGAAAAACCCTTCTATTTATAAAAAAATATTGAGTTAGTCTAGATATTGGTGCATAATTAAATATTATTAACCAAATCTAGATCCAACTTTTATGAAATATTTTATTATTTTTGTTGGAGGGAAAAAGAATTTAAATTTGGTCAAATCCCTTTATTTGTAAATAATACATAAATAAATGATTTATTTATTATTTTAAGAATGTCGTTGAGTAATAATTAAATAAATAATGATTTAGTCAAATTCAACAAGGAATATTATTTAAATAATGTTTTAAATAATTATTCCTGGAAAATAATAACATAAATAATGATTTATCTAATTAATTTTCATGTTTTGGGTTAAATATGACCAGGTATATTAATTAAACTGTGGTTCAATTAATTATCCCTTGAGTAAAATCAAACAAATACAGATTTATTCAATTATTCCTCATGGGGTTTCCTATTTAGACCAGAAACAACTTAATAAATTATGGATTATTAAGTTAATTTTCATAGTGAAAGCAATTTTACTAGGGTAAAATTGGTCTTACATGGTGTACTTTGGTCCATCTAATAGTAATAGGTTAGACGCCCAAAAACTCGTGTTACATGCATTGTGTTGTATAGATCCCTATTGATGTTTGATGTGGGATCTTGTTTTTGTTCTTGATGTGAGATGTAATTTCTATCATGGATTTGTATTATGCTTAAGATCCCTTTGCTACCATGTTTATGAGATACTCATTTTCACATATATATTTGATTGAGATCCCTTTGTTGCCATGCTAGCAGGGTACTCATAGTCATTATGTGTGAGTTATTGTCATATTGATAGGAGTCCTTTTGTGAATGAGAGTTCCTATAGTGGAACATCTCATGGAGAGGTCTAGCCACTCATGCATGAGGGAATTTTCATTGTTTGACAGAGAAAACACCATCCATGTACATCCTCACTCTTTCCAGCACTTAATGTAGTGACCTACACCATCTTGACACCGAGGCCCGGAGACATAGTCCCTTTTGGACAAACTCCGTTATCAATCTCTTATGTTGCTAATGATTGTTATGTTCCTCTTCTTTACAACATGAAATGTTCATTTATGTTTGTTAACACTTTGATTAAATGAAACTATAACACATCAGTCGAAGTAAAAGGCATTGGTTTAAAGGGTAGCGAAATTTACCAGGATAAAATCCAGATCAAGGGAACATTATTCTAGATAATATCAAAAACACTCCAGCCAGCCTAAGCATCCTAAGAGAAATTATGCTAAAGGATATTATAAAATTGTGCCTAGTACTCATTGTTATAGTCCCCAAGATATACATCTTAAGGCACATAAAAAGTAAGTCTGGAGTAAAATTGTATGTTGGCTCTGCGGCCAACAAGGTTGTGCATAAAAAAGGTGCCCGATTGGAGAAGGCTCAAAACTAAACAAAAGGAAATGCTATGAGGAAAAATCAAAACAAAAGAAGCCACTTGTAACTATCAAATGTTTTAAGTGTGGCTCCAAACTGCATAAAACTCAGACACTTCCCTAATATTCATATCAAAGAAGAAATTCACATGCTTGGACAGGATTGTTGCAACTTAACTGAAACCTCTAGTTTCTGTAATTCTGACTCTGAAGAGTCAGATAAAGCTAACATATTTCTTGCTGAAAATTATGTTTGTATAGATTCTGATAATTGTCACTGTGTAGTGTCTAATACAGAAAATGATTCAGAGTATAGTTCTAAGGAGGATCTAGAAGCATAAGTATCAAGTAGACCACAACCGAAACTCAAGATTTTCATGGCACACCACAATGATGATGAATAAGCTAAAGTTATTGTAGGAATAAAGATGTTACCTGAAGGATAAATGAAAGAAAGGTTGATGGAAACATTCTTACAGAACATGCTTAATAACCAAGGATCAATATCTTCTTCTACTAGTAAGAATTCTAGCTCTAAAGTTCATTTTTTAGACATTTCTTTTGAAAAGAATACTAAATATTTCTAGAAGCGTCATCAAAATCATAAAAATAGGACTCTTACCCTCCTAGAAATAAGAAAATAAATAGGATATTTGAGAAAAAACTGATAGAGCTCAAAGCCTAGGTCTCCAATTTAGAAAAGGGAAAATTTCCTGAAGAAGAGAGCACCCTCTCACAATCAACGCTCTTTTCTAGAACGGATCCTAACATAGAAATATATGAGACCAGACCTGCAAATTATAAGGGCTTGACCAATATGAAGATCATGGCAGTACAACATCAAGAATTTCATGTCATGCTCCAGATTAAAATCCAGAATGAGATCTTTCATCTCAAAACTTTATTAGATACTGGAGCAGACATCAATGTTTTGAATAAAAAATATGTCCCTATTAAGTATTGGTCTAAAGTAGTACGATAAGTTATTGGATTAGGGGCACAAGGGTATAATTTTCAATATCAAGTTCCTAAGGCCACAATATGTTTTGATACATGTTCCATAAACATAAAATTTTCACTAGGAAACATTCCCATTGACTACATTTTGGGAAATACATTTTTGGCAGTCATAGAACCACATGGTTCTTCAAGACTTGAAGACGGTAAATCAATATATTTTATCTCTTTACCAAAAATTAATGGTTATATGCATACCATCACAATCCCATTTGTCTCAACTCCTATGCAAAAGTTACATCAATTAAAAAAAACTAATAAAATTGAAAGATTTAAAATCTTGCCTCTAGATTGAAAGCCAGCTCAAACAACCCAAGGTGTAAATTTTGCATTTTTTATTAGCCATATTCCTCAATACAAAAATTGTTATTGAAAATTAAATACAACATTTCAATTCTATATATTCATAAAGCTATGAGGAACAAAAATATGTTATTAAGAAATATTTCAATATTTAAAATTATAAAACTATTACAATTTTTTGGTATAAAAATATGTTGTTAAGAGATATTTCAATATTTTAAAATTGTAAAACTAAGACCAATTTTTTTCGTATAAGACAGAAGTGTTGTCCATCCCACTCAAAAAAATAATGGTTGAATTAACGAATGAAAATGAATTGTGAGGCTCATGGAAAGTGCTAGATCGAAAAACACGATAATGAATGCATGCATTTTTACAGAAAATTATTTGTCTTTTAATAAGCGCACACACTTCGAATTGTATTCAAACTTTCATTATTTTTTACATTGAAGGTGTCTAATTTTCAATGATTCCACCTTCACCACAGTCTTTTTACATCGAAGGTGTTTACTTTCTAATCATTCCACCATCACCATAGTCGACTTTTTTATTTTCTGTTGTTGATTCAAGTAAACAACTGTCACATTGTCCACTGTTAGATCTGTGTAGCATTGAAAATGGAAACTAATTGCAAGCCAGCTTGAAACAAATTGAAAACTAATACTTGAAATGAAAATGGCAACACACAAATGGAAATTAATTTTGAATATATATTTTTTTTAATTTTATTTTTAATAGAAATAGAAACTAAAAACTAATTGGAAACTGCAACTGAAACTAATTGGAAATGGAAATTATAGAATTCCTGGGCCAGGTACATCCGAATGAAGGCCCTGTACTAAAATGTATTGTTTCAACCCTTGATGAAGAAAATGAAGGTATACTTTTCATTGGAGGCCTTGATGGAGCAGTCAAGTTGTGGCGCGTTAGTGTAACGCAGAGGCGGAGGCCTTCATCGACACAACATAATTGATTCTCTTTCTAGACCTATGTGAATGAGGCACCATTTTTTGGCATAGTTTGAATGTTTTCGACCATGGAAACCTGCTCATACTTTTTCTCAGGGCTTGATCCATTTTTTGTTATTTCGTTTATATATCGAGGTTGAGAACCCCAAGAGGTTATTTGTCAAAAGTAAGCTCCAAATCATTTTCCAAGAAAATAAGATTTTCCACTGTGAGGTATTCGGTAAGAGTGCCTTCATAATTTTGACATCTATTGCTTTGACCATCATAGTTAAATTTTGTTTTATGTTAGATATGTGCTTACAAATCTGTCAAATTATATATGTATGTCTGAAATTATAGTTAATTTTTTTTTATGTTGTACTCCAAATGTGCTGTAACTGTGTTAGAGTCATCAGAAATTTGTTTGAGAATATATTTGTATCAGGTAAGATTTATAATCGCATCTAACCTGGTTGCTTTTATTATATTAAATCATTGAATGATAAATTATTTTGGTTTGGTTTGAAGGAAAATCCCATATTATTGTGAGGAAATAAATAAAGCAATATGTTCATACATTTAAAAGTTACAATAATAATCTCACTAATCTAGTCTTCTTTCCTTCTTGATGTATAATAATTATTGCACTTTGATATTTGAGTAATAATCTTGCGGTTTTAGTTTAGATTAGTTTCGTTTATCAGTGCACTGAATCTTCTATTAGTTGGGTATTTTTTTCTCCATATTAGTTTAGGTTGGAATTAGTTTTAATTTTGTATGGAATAACGATTCATTCACCAATGGGGTATTATTATCCATCAATGGAGGGTTATTATCCATATTGTATGAAGAAAAGATGGGTATTATTATCGAAATTGTGAAGAAAATTTGGAGGATGCTTACCACAACTTAACTTTCCAAAATAACACCCATCATCAACCTAAAATTGAATAAGAACTAAATTCCCCATAACCCAATTGGAAGGTAGTACATGAAATGGAAATTGCAGCCCATGAAATGGAAATTAATTTTGAGTACAATTTATTTATTTATTTATTTTTATTTATTTTTTAATTTGATTGTTTTCTTTGATAATTTAAAAAGCTAAAAAGCTTACAGAATCATGGATTTACAAATATTTATTATTTGACTTGATATGCAAAATAATTGACAACTCAGTTAAATGTATTTTTAAAAATAATTA
This sequence comes from Pinus albicaulis, assembly GCA_034641835.2. Lineage (NCBI taxonomy): Eukaryota > Viridiplantae > Streptophyta > Pinopsida > Pinales > Pinaceae > Pinus > Pinus albicaulis. The sequence continues at coordinate 324,540,791 of CM076580.1, forward strand.
TTAATTTATTTTAAATATATTTTCATGTGGGTTAAATGCATGGACCATAATGATAAGTTCATAATCAAATTTAAGTGAGGTTATGTTTTATATAATCTTCCTTCTGAGGTTTAATTAATTTCGTTTTAAAGACTTCTCAGATTTGTTTTGCATTTATATTACTTCGAATAAATATTTTATGCTTTTTTTAGGGAAGATATGATATTATTACTTTGAATAAATATTTTATAATTTTTTATGAGAAAATATGATATTATAAAATTTATATCAAATGGAAAATTTATAATTTATATTTGAATACTAATTCTATTTATATTTTTAAATATTAATTTAATTAATATTCAATTTATTGCATTTTGCAGGGTTATGATGAAAATGAAAGATCTATACAACTTTTAAACGAAAGAAAGGTTTGCAGGTATGCTGAACGACCACACCAACGACCAACCCAATGGAGTTAAGCTTGAATCGCTTGAATTTATTAAATGATGCAGTCTCTATATTTTATAAAAGTATACTATAAATATAGTATTAACCAATGATATAGTCTTTATATTTTTATGAAGTATAATATCAAACATTTTCTTAGCTTATTAGTAAAGTATAATAAAGTATAGTTAGTTTTCAATAAATGTAATGGGGTTTCATTAAATAAAGTTGTATAGGTAAGGACGAAGTAGGGAAGAATATTGTATTTGAAGTTTTATTTTTTTTAGAATTAAGGAAATACGATATATTATTTTTCCATCAAATAATATTTGTATGATGGTTCTTTATTTTAAGGGTTTTTATATATTAAGTAAAAGAAAAAAAATTATTTCATTTTGAAATGTTTTGAAGGTATTAGTATTTTTTATTTTAAATCACTTAATAATTTTTATCCAAGTATTTTTAGGCCCAAAAATAATAATAGGATTTTTTTTTTAATTTAAAGTAAACCGGTTATATGAAGGGGTTTCATTAAAATTGTTCCTTAACGTAATTCTTTTTTCTCCAATCTTGAAATGCTTGGCATATTTTAAATATTTAATTGCTTCAAAACATTTTCAAATAACACAAATACACAATAATTCCTTTTTTTCCCAATCTTGAAATGCTTGCAATATTTTAAATATTTAATTGCTTCAAACATTTTCAAATAACACAAATGCAGAATAATTCCATTATGCAGCAACTCAAGCCTACTATTGTCACTAGAGAAATACAATATGAGACACTAGAAAATTAGAAATTGGCATTGAAATACCAAGAGAGCGTGCATATTTTAAATATTTAATTGCTTCAAACAATAACACAAATAAATAATAATTCCATTATGCAGCAACTCAAGAATGCTATTGTCACTAGAGAAATACAATATGAGACACTAGAAAATTAGAAATTGGCATTGAAATACCAAGAGAGCGTGCAAACTTGAGCTGAGTTTCTGGTAGAATGTTGACAATTTTACAAATAGTTGTTTTCCACCATAAACATCCATACCAAGCTCTTCTTTTTCTGTTTGGATAACTTTGATAGCCTAATACAACTACAATATAGCTTTCAAAGCCTATTGCAATTATAATATAGCATTAATAAATTATTTGAATCTTCTAAATAGGAAATTTAACACTATGGAAATTTTGGTGATAATTCATTCAATATGTTGTATGGATAACCACAAGACAAAATTGCTACAAGCACAACAAGGAAAGACAAATCTTCCCAAATCTTGATGAGATGAAAAACCTTCGGTGTATTTTTGCACCTTTAGGGGCAACTGCTAGTTTAGAAGTTGAGATTATTTTGAGAAATATTTAAAAATCTAACTCGAAAAGTCTCCCTTATTATGAGAAATATTTTATACAACTAACTCTTCATCTCCTTCTCTCTTTGCACACTAATGTTTGGAAATTATTTTGATTAATATTAAATTTTATTATGATACATTTATTTATTTTATTAAAATTAGTATAGATTTATTTCTACATTGATTTAGATTGATGAGGTTAAATATTTTGACAAGCAATTTTTTTAAAAATTTAAATTAAAAAAATGTTTGAATTTGTTAAATATGATCATTTTGAGTCTATATATATATACTTCCACACATTTTGTGTTAAGTACATGTTAAATATAAAAATAAATTAGACATTTATTTTTTATGTTGAGCAACAAATCATATATACTATGTATTAACTTCACATTAAGTATAAAAAGTAATTACATATCTTTTTCATATCGAGCAATGAATAAAATATTTTTCCATTTCCAATTATTTTATATATTATACATATAGTTGATTTAAGAACAATTTATTGAACCTGAGCATTGAATTATTTTGTTTATTGCTACATATTCCACAATAATTTTTCTCTTTTGTGTTACTAAGATATTTTAAAATCAATTCCACATCATTTAACCAACAAATGAATAAATTAATTTAGCTATAATTATTTTATATTTTCTATTGCTTTATATACTATACACATAGTTGACATTGAAATAGTTTCTTCAAAATGAACATTGAATTATTTTATTTATGGTTATCATGTGCATTAAAATGTTTTTATGTTATTAATATAAATTATGAATACATGTTTTATATCAATATTTTTTTAAGATCCAATGACCCAATTATTCATCATTTTGTATTTTTATTTGGAAAAAACTTGTCTTTTTTTGTAAGCTTGGTAGGTCCTCTTCATTCATTCATTTTCAAAAGCAGGTTACATCCATGAAAGAAGTTCAGTGGCCTCAACCTACCCATTGGGAAACTAGGTCTGTTGGCCACCGAATCGGATTATAAGCCATCAAAATATGAATATCTTTAGTTTGTTAGAAAAGCCCTTATAGGTCTAAATGTCTATCCACTAGTTTCTACCTAAGAAGCTATAATATTCAATACTAACCGACATATACAATATGAAATAAAACAAAAAATACAACCATAATTATACTGAAGCGACATCTAATCATCAAAGCACTCCACAAGAGTTGGGTCCTTTGCACTCGAACCTGGTTGTTCTGACTAGGGGAGGTTCAGAATGTAATTTTCGATGTGGCCAAGGTGAATGTTATGTTGTTGTAGTTGGATTTTAATTAATTTAAATTCCTTGTGAGTTTCCTGGAAGCCTCGATCTAGTTTGTCACAATTTACCAGTGACGTCGTGACATATTTGGCCACTATAATTTTCATTAGCCAATAGAGATGCACTATTTGTTTATACTCGGTGGTGTGTTTGCGCGTATGTCCAAGATTCAAAACAATAACTTGCTAGTATTCCATTTTCACTCCGACTTCTACTCATTGATTGAGCTCTGCTTCCCAAGACGATAACATTTTTTTGAATTGGGTTGGAGTTCCGATGTTATAAGCCTAAACTGCCTCTTGGAGAATCTATTCATCTGATTTGTGTCCACTCCTCTTAGGAGGCGAGCAGAGGAGGATCCTATGTTGTCATGCTTCCCAGTTTTACGACCTTTGCCCCTACCTTGTTATCTAGACGATAGCAGCTCAGGCCATCATGGTTATCATTCTGTCAAGCAGACTATGGTATGTCTAACTAATATTGCGGGCCACAGAACAATGCTTGATTTTCATCTCACAATCACAAAATAAACACAAGTTATAAGAAACTTCTACATGTAACACCCTCATCCAACATCTACCTAATTAATTAGATAACCAAGGTAATTATGAGACGAGAGGCCACTATAATGGGATTCAACCTCCTAGGTGACATTAAGGAAGTGGAATTGACGGAAACACATCAAACAGACCTTTCACATCAGCATGGGTCCTACTAAGATTTTTTACCATTAAGCCCCTCAGACGCTCCCTTGATATGGCAAAGGGCACATTTGGGAAGCTCTTTATGCTCCCAAAACATCGGCATGCATGCGTCCCGGGATTTTTTTCCTTAGACCTGTGCTAGCATCCCCTAGATTTGAGCCACGTATTCAGGCCCAAATCCTAGGTCACTACCCAGAAATAAATGACACGTTTAGAAATGAATTATAATTGTGGAATAGTGAACTTTTGAAAAAACATTGACAAGGTCTAGACTGAGCACCTACTAGCCATGAAAAGAATTTCGTCAAACATGTCATAAATATGTAATCTGCATGTTTAAAAAATATATATGAGCATACGGGTCCCATACTTATCTCAGAATCGCTAAGAAGCATTTTTCCCTTATATAATTAGCTGCATTATCATCTATAAGGTCATAGATACATCGATCATTCATTTACAAATAAAAACATGACAATATCCATACATCATCACTGTCATAATACATGCCTATAACCAACATAATAACAATAGAAATATCAAGGACATATCAACCATAGAATCCACACATAAACTAGTACATTTACACATAAGATGTCAAGGAAATAACCTCTTGTTAATGAATGAAAAAACAAACCCGGTATGGGACTGCTATGTTCCACCCGACTATAGATTGGTGTAGTCAAATATCTCTTCAGCTAATCACTCGCGTGCCATATTCCAAGCATGAATGTGGGACTCATAACAAACCAAAAATAACCATATAAATATGTGTTATGAAACCAAATAAAAAAATAGAAGAAAATAGAGATCAACGCCTTAGAAATAAGCCACTTTAAGGGGGAAACCTCCTTTACATTACATAATGAACAATTCTTGGATGATATAAATTACAAAACCTCCTTTATATATATAGAAGTCCATGGGGTCACAATATAATCCTAGTCGGCCTAACAATAATAATGTGAGGGCACAATAACAACAATATGTGGGTTACAAAGATACAACAATAACAATAAGGGGGCTACACTAACAACAATAAGGGACTACTCTAGTAATATAAGGACCTAACATGCCCCTCTCCCTCAAACAAGTGTTGTCCTCAACGCTTTATTATTTATTGAAGCTTCTGTATAAAATTCTCATCCTCCTGTGTGGAATCTTCAATGAGTAAGTTCTTCTACTTGCTAAGATACTCTAAAATTGATCAATCTTGTAGTTGTCGAGTTCTTGTTTCTATGACTTCTTCAAAACCTCTTTTGCTGCGATGTTGATCTTCCTGTTGTTTCATTTGACTCTGCACCAAAGTTAGGCTATCCTTTGAGAGTTGGAGAACCAATTGTTGATGCTGGATGTGATATTACACTACTTTAACATCCATATTAGCTTTCATTTGATCTTTCAAACCATCCAACTTAGCCTTCATTTTTTTCTTTTAAACCATCTATGTCATATTTTATTTCTCTTTGTAAGATCGAAATTTGTTTCACTTGGTACTATAATTTTGATATATCATATTGCAATTCTTCCTCTTCATGCGTCATAATATAATTTTCTGAGGGCTTAATAGGTGTAGAATTATTTTTTGGAGGAATTATAGAACCCAATATTGATAATAATGCTTCAATATTCCCTTGGAATCCCTTCAACTACTTTTTCAAACAAACATTATGCAATTTGAAAAAGAAATACACACCTTTTTCTTTATTTTGAGGAGCTCGATGTTGAAACTGAATTATCTCTGCTATTTCGGATCTTCAATATCTGAAATTTGGTCCTATAGTAGCTCTCTAAATCTTCTTTAGAATGCCACATGTCTGACTTGATTTGGATTCTTCAAGTCAAAGTTATGCCCAATCTCCCACAATGACCTAATTATTGACTAGTTCAGTAGAGAAAAATTGTACTGCGTTCCATGTGTCATTGTTTCCTCTTTCGGCTCTGAAATTGATACATGCAAAACTATAGTCCATGTACTTTCGGCTACTTTTTACAGAATTCCAATTTGATTCTCAGAGAGAGAGAGTTATGATGAATTTCTCAAGGTTACCTCTTTTATATGAAATTCAGGAGGTTGAAAAAACCCTAACATACATATATCATATCTCTAGAAATATTGCGAACGAAGATTTGAATTATTTACAAGAACTTCCTCAGCCTTTCAGCTTCTCGTGGTAAAAATTTCAGCTTTCGACTCTTCGTAGAAAAATTGTATAGCGAAAATGCCATGATGAGCTGTTTGGAGTAGTGAAACCCTAAAATCCAAAGCTCTGATACCAAATGTTATGAAACCAGCTCCAAAAATGTAAGAAAAGAGAGATCAATGCCTTAGAAATAAGCCACTTCAAGGGGGAACCCTCCTTTACATTACATAAATTAAAAATTCTTGGATGATACAAATGACAAAACCTTCTTTCTAAATATAGATTTCCATGGGGTCACAATATAATCCGAACTGACCTAACAATAATAATTTAAGGGAACAATAATAAAAACACGTCGGCTACAGGGGTACAACAATAACAATAAGGGGGCTACACTAACAACAATAAGGGACTACACTAGTAATATAGGGACCTAACAAAATGGACGTTGTCAGAGTTCTCCACCTACATCGTGAGGAATTTTACTGTCTCCTAGTCTCTTAGGCTTTACCATAATCGACACCTTATCACAAGGTCCTGAACTGAGACCTACTCTCTAGGATTTATCGTATATCCCATCCCAGGACTTCTAATATTGATGGAGAGCTCCCACCTCTAGGATTTATCATATATCTCGCCATTCATCGTTCGAGGATTCCTAGGCCCACTGAGGCACATAATATCTGGCTTTACCGCAACCCACATTACGGTTGAGGGGTCATGAGACGAGTGGCTTTACCATAATCCACAATCCAGTTCAGGGATAGGCCATGTGTTCTTCCTTTCAGAGATCCACATCACTCATCTTCAAACCCATCCAGAAACCAACTCAATCAAAGCATGAGAACCCCATCACATCATGGCTATTAAAAAATGGAAAGGCTAGGTTTAAAACACTGTCACACCTGGAAAAAACCATGCCATGAAAAAAAAAAAACCACATGAAATACCACGCATTCCAGATCTAGCAAGGAAATAACACATGCAAGTCGATACCTACAAAGAATCATGTTGTAACAGCTTTATCCTACTCCTCCTTCCTTACTTTTCCTTCCTCTTGCATTGTTTTCCTTTCTTGATCCAATGCCAATGTTATCTGAGAAAATTGTAAGTGTCCCAGAGAGAGAGAGAGAGAGAGAGAGAGAGAGAGAGAGAGAGGATAATGAGAAAGCTTCAAAACTGAACTAACAAAGGGCACCAAATGATCCTTTGAAGCCTTTTTATCAATTAGGCCTCCATTTTCTTTATTTTCCTCCTCACATGCAACGTGTGGCCTTTCACCTTCCTTTTCTCCTAATTTCCATTATTTTCATAGATAAATGTGCCAAAAATACCATTTTTCCTTTCCAAAGCCTTTTCCATTTCCTTCACCATAATAACCAAAATGAACATGAACACTAGGATGTTTTGCCCAAAATTCAACTTGGAATAAGTGCCCCATCAATCGTTGTTATTATTTTGGCTTTATTAATTTTTATTACATATTTTTTTTACCAAGGATGTTATAGAACCCTCCCCCTTGGGGGATGTTGTCCTCAGTGTTCAACGACACCTATACCTCAACAAAACTGCTGAAAAGAAAACATACTTCCCATGGAGATTTATACCATAGCTCTATGCGGTATTTATAATGATCACCCTGCTAAAAAGAAAACCAACATGAAAACTATAATGACATGACATCCATAGCATTTATTGGATATTGATAACATATTTCATTGTTCTATTTACATCGATATACATATTTACATATATAAAAACATTACACCAAAACATATACCAAATATCATACCGAAACTTCTTTGCCTCAACCGTCAAATAATGATAGATACATAACCCGCATCTGATCCATTAAAAAATATACTCCACTTATATTAATATAATTTCATCATATATTTTGATGTTATTTATCTTATGAACAATTCCATATTCCATTAATAGGAAACATTAATGCAACATCCCTGACAGGAATGTTTATTGATAAACCTATGTTGCCAAATTTAACACATAGTGTCAGTCGTGCTTTTTGGGTGCACATGGCAGTATCATACATATATCAAATTTCTAATTACTGTGGTTCCTAAAAACTATAATAAACTATTAATATAGCATCAAATATATAAAAGCTGCGGTGACCTGCAATGGTGATATTTTGTATTTGTTCAAGTCGAAGTGATTGAGAATTTGATCTAGTTAATATGTAAATTATAACAATATAAATTCATTTTAGTTTTCTTTTACTAAAAATTTAAAAGTGAAAAATAATGTTTTTAATGAAAGAGACGTTTAAAATTGGAATTTCATGAAATATAATACTTTATTATTAAATTATTTCCAATTAACTTTTTTCATGAGCCAACTCTCCTAAGTAATGTTAAAAATTAATAAAAAAAAATTCTTATAAATGATATTAATCGAGAAAAAAAACATCAAATCAATTCAAATTAATTCAAATTATGCAAATTTAATATAAAAAAAACTTTAAAACTTAATGTCTTGATCATACTTTATTATTAAGTTATTTCCAATTGAGCTTCTCCATAAGCCGACTGCTAAGTCATGCTAAAATTTTTAATTTCTTTATTTTATAGATGATATTAATCTAGAACAAAACATCAACTTAACTCAAATTAATTAAAATTATACAAGTTTAATTTTAAAAAACTTTAAAAATTAATACCTGGATCATTGAACAACTTGGCATTGGTCAGTTTAGTTATTACATTTTTTTTAATATGATACATTTTGAAAAAAAAATCAACTCAATTTAAATCACAAAAATGTGAATTCTTCAAAACTTTAAAACTCGGGTGAAATTCCATAATTCTGTGATCGTTTTGTGCGCTCGAATTGCAGGCAAACCTGAAGAGATTTCTCAAGATAAACAATAGCACCATAGGCTAGTAATCAAAAGCGTGGATCTGAAATAACTTGTTCCTCGGCGAAATAACACCTTCGGTATAAGTAGGTTGGTTTTCCAATTAGACTTAGTAGTATCGCAGTAGAATAATGAATATTATATAAGCCATCGTATCTATCTTCAAAAATATTTGAAGGTAGGCTTTTGGACTGATCATTTAATTATATCGAAAGTTAGCATATTCCCAAGAGAAAAGAGAAAAGCATCTCAATATCTAGAGCACAACATTATATATCTTATACTGCAGATCCTATCTGGAGCGGAAATGTCATATTTGTACATATTTATAAATAAAAATTACGTTATGAATATGAACTATATCTTGCTCTCGCGGAGAACTTGATTGGTAAACTATATTATTCTCTTTATTTCACCAATAATGTGTGTTTATAAGAACACATTTGTGTCCCCTTTGTTCCCTTTTCTCCGAAACCAGTCCTCGAGGGAGAGATGTACATGGGTTATAATTATTATTTTAAAGATCAATAACTTTAACAGTTACATTGTTACATAAATGAAGATTTGGTTGACAGTTAAAAATGTGATATACAAGTGTGGAAGAATTGTCAATCGTCTTACAATGGATCTTATGGTGTAGGGGGAGTGCCAAATGGAATCTGGGGAATTCTGCTCAAAGAAAAACACCTTAAAGCTTAAAAATATTTTTAGTAAATCTCTTGATAATTATTAACACTTATATTATTATTATTTTTTTTTTAAATTTATATTCTTTCCATGTTTCTCTTATCAAATTGTCTCTTCCTCTATCTTTTGAACCACATCTCCCTCCATATCCTCTTGAATAATATGATTTTGATTTTTACCTTGACCTTCGTTTCTTTGAGTGCTAGTATTAGCATTTTCATTCCCTGTAATTTGTTTGAAAAATATTTCTGCTCACTCTTTCCAAATAAATTTATCAATATTTCTTCATGGAAAGGTAAAGTATCTAACCACACCATCATAGTGAAGGGTAGGAAAAGCTTGCATTCTTCGATGTTTATAGAAACATCAATCTGAAACTTCAATAACTTTTAAATTACCACCTTTTTGTCAACATTTTCTACAAGAATAACCATCTTATTAACTACATTTTTTAAGGGCACATAATAATCGCTCACATTTTCAACTTCTTGCATCTTCAAGTTCTCTTTTCAATGCTCTTCATTTAACAAATTTGATGTAATGAGTACCTTGGTAAGCTTATGTGCATCTGTAATGATATTCACACCTGCAAATATTGGAAATAGGCAGTTTTCTAAAGGAGTTTGAACGTACAATAAAGCTTAAACATCATACTTTTCATCCTTGTTCTTACATACTTGGTCATTGGCTGTAAGAGTGTTCCAATTAATTGGTTCTTTATAGCATGTCTCTACAATCTTCCATAATTGTTTTCCAATCAAAACTCTTTATACAAGATTCCATGAGTTTTCCAACCAAAATTGTTTATACAATCTTCTATGAGTTTTCATATTATTAGTCCCTACCATAGGCATGACGGGACTATAGTAATCGAAAGTGTTCAAGTGAGATTAATTTTTTCAATTTTCTTAGTCCCTATGGAAAATAACCAAACTTTTGTTTTTTCATGGTGTGGGCCTCTTCCGGAGCCGGGAGGAAAAAACATATGTTAGAATCACATTATGTCATCTATATTTCACCATAGTAAAATAATGCTAGCATTAGTTCATATCTATTAAATGCTACAACCGCTCTCACTACCTTATAGAGAATACATCCGTATAGAGAAATCATGTTTAAACACATGACTGACACAAGTTGTGCCCATCATCTTTGCATTGGATTTTTTCCCTTCGCAAGTAAATGCATGTTGTTCGCCATGAAAAATATATCTGCCTCCTTTGAGATGAAAGATGAGGAACTACCAAAGCATGCATGGTGTGGTTCAGAGGGGCTTCTGAGGTATGTTACGGAGGATGCCAGGAAACCAGGTGCGACCCTTACTGGGGAGAATGTGTTTCAGAGGTTTGATTCTATGTGCTCATGAGCCCTTAAACTTAAGGGTTTCACCCACAGAGGTTTTGAGTCTCGGGTTTCATCTGGCAGACCGTGGCTTGCAATTTAGACTCATCCAGGTCTCTATCAGTTCTTTAAATTGTAAAAAAAAAAGTTTCGCAAGTCCAAATTTAAGCATGGTTTCAAATTGTACCCAATTCAACTAAAAAATAGAATATGTTTATGACATGTTTAACTTGTTTTATAGGCTGGAAGCGTCGGCTTACCTTCCAGGTGGATACGAGGTTTGTGGTCAGTGTGAAATGAAGCAGACATGGCCTTTAATATCTTCTTTTCCGTGTGAGACTCTTTTGATGAAGAAGGCCACAACCATTAGGGGAATTTTGAGGTCTAAAATGGGCCTCCTAAGGAAATTATAAAATAATAGTGGAAATAATAAAATAAGATTTGATTACATCATCCAATTTTAGTGGGAAAAAAGAAAAAACTACTTTTTCAACTCATATTTTCAAATTATCTCCCAAAGTTTTTACTCAAATTTCGAGCGAGAGTACTCATTGCATGAAAAATTTAATTCTGCATATGAGGAGTACCCATGTTGCATACTTTCGATTGGTCCTACTACATGAAAAATGAGAAATACATGAAAAACGTGATTGCATTCACATTTTTTTTTATGTATTTCTCATTTTTCATGTAGCAGGGTCCATCGAAAGTATGCAACATGGGTACTCCTTGGATGAGGAACTAAATTTTGCGTCCAATGAGTACTCTCGCTCGAAATTTGAGTAAAAAATTTGGGAGATAAGTTAAAAATACGAGTTGAAAAAATAGTTTTATTATTTTATTATTTTTTGATCTTTTTACCCTTTCACATAAAAAAAGGTGAATCATCCCCCATGGTTGACATAATCATATTGAATCCTATTGGTTCTTAAAAAGTTTATTTTTGTTCTACATTTATCTTAGGAGGCCCATTTTAGACCTCAAAATTCCCCTAATGATCAATCAAAGCCACGAGGCTACTAGAATACACTGACTTCTTCATGCCTCTTGGCTACGCCTATTCTTTGTATCCTCTCTTACCAGACCACATCAAAACTCGTTGGAAAAAATCACGTCTACCATTATGACCCGATCATAAGTCTCCCCTGCTTACTTGTGCTTCCAGTTTCATTCCATCTCCTACTTTACTTGTGCTTCTATTCCCCCCTTCCATATTTTGCTTCTAGTTTCGGCCCATCTCATGCTTTACTTGTGCTTCTAGTTTCCCCCTTCCATCCTGTGCTTCCAACTTCTCTCCATCAAAGAAAAAGTGTAGTTGCAGTAAACATGGGATAATCCCTATATGTTGCAGAGGAACATGGCCGAAATCGATCCTTCACACATGCAACGTGGGAGGTAAAGTCACAATTGTGCGGAAATCATAATATATAACCATAATTTGAGAAGAATTTTTTTTTACATGGTTTATATTTCATTGTCTCAGGGGTTTCATTTTCCTCCATAGATTCAATAGCTTTTGTCTATATCCTATACATAGTTTGAATAAATTTTGTCTATCATATGTGAAGTATCATTAAGAAATTTTTTGTGTCTTATCTACCATTCTTTGTTTAGATAATGCCTTTGATTTTATACAATTATGTACATACAAAATATTAATTCTTGAATTTGAATTTTCGTTCTGTACATAATTCGGAATATGAATTTTTGGAATTTGTTTTTTATGAATCTCTAAAATAAAACATGTATATTTTTCACCATTCCTCTGTGAATTAGATTTATCGATTGTAGAGAAGATAGATGAGGTGTAGAAAGGGGTGAAGGATATTGGGTCCAACAAAACCCAATCGATAAAGGGCTCAACTTCATCAAAGGTTGAGCTTATTAGGATGGATCTTTATTCATCTTGGTAGCTTCAAGCTTAAAAATCTTTGAAAGAGAAGTTTCAAAACCTACATGAGTAGCTCTGACATGCAACCCTCCTACTTGATTCATGGTTCCTTTGAATAGTTTATCACCAATCCTTTTTTAACAGGTTGAGGTTCCCCTATCAACATACTTTCATTGACATGAATTTGACCCCAAATCACCAACCCATTAATGGGCATCCTTTCTCCTGGAACAACTTTTAGAGCGTCATTCCTCTGAATCAGTTCACTGTCGATCTCGAGTTCAAATTTAATTTCTCTATCATCGTCCAATGTGAGCAAGATTGTTGTGTCTGGAGATAATTCCATCAGCTTTGCAATGGCTTTTGAAGTTTTTCCTGTGGCTAAAACTTTTAGCAACTTCCATTGAAGAATGAAGGAGATTAGCATGTCACTTGTCTCAAAGAAGTCTGTACCTTTAAAGGTATTTTAAGTTGCAGCTCTAACCATCGAATAAAATGAATAAAAATAAGTTGTATTTGTCCCTAGGGCTACTAAAGCATTCTTATTAGCCTATCCATGTCTCAGGGATTCAGTAGATTCTATTAATGGGGAAGTTTATGATGTCCTTGATTAAGGTGATCCAGTATTTTACCCAACCCTAAGATTAGTCGTTGTTTCACCTATTTCCTATCCTCTACATCCCAAGAAGGAAGTTCCCCATAGGAATTTTGTAGCCATAACCTAATCCAACTTTTTTAGGCACTTGGCTGTATGAAAACTCCAAGCCCTACTTGGTAGTTGAGTAATTCAATTTTTTTAACCCCTTAACATTATTTATATCGTATTAAATTTTATATTTTTAATTAATTGTTTTATTTTCAATTTAAATATATTAAAGTAATAAAAACCAACATCTTTACTCCATTGCATGCATGAGACATGTCTAGGAATGTCTCAGTGAATTTCATTTATTCATAGTTGTTAGTCACTATAGATATGCATCATGTAGGCTACAAGTAATTGTACACAACAACTTGAAGAAAGGGTATGGCATCATCTTGCAATTGTACACAGTAAGTCCAATGCCTTAGTTGGCCTCTTTCAATAAGACTCGCAAGTTGGGCTATTCACCTTCTCCGATAGGAAAACCATTGAAAATTACAATTGGAACTCCACTTTCATCTCCAGAAGTTAGTCCACTTTCCTTGAATCTTGTTTCATGTTACTTATTGGAAGAGGTTCTTTCTTCACCTGGTATTTATTTCATGTATATTTTAGGTATGGGTTACATTGGTCTTTATCAGGACACAAATCTTCTTCAGTTTATACCCAATGAGGCTTGTGGTGGTGATAGTTTGGCTATCCTAGATGCACTAGAAGTTGAATTATCTACAAGCATTAATGTTCAACGTATTGATATTTCCATCAAGCTAGGAATCAATAACCGAAAGGGAAAAGATGTTGTTTGGGATTTGAAAAGAGGGTGGAATTTGTCATCGCACCTTTCTGATCCATCTCGTATATCGGGAGTTCTATCTTAAGGCATTGGAAGGAATTTTTTTGAGCGACCTCTGAGTATTTTCAATGTTACCTATTACTTTAAAATATCTTCCATACATTTACTCATTTTTGTTTTTTTTCCTTTTTGTTCAAACGGTCATATACATTGTTTCGTATAAAATTTATAACATAAGCTACATGCACACAACAATTTTATTCGATATTTTCATTCTCTGTGTCTCCAACCCTCTAGATGTTGACTCTACCCTGCAAATGTCCTCATTCTTCAAATTGAATAAAAAACACATAATTCCCCTAATCTCGGCTGTGTCCCCATCAGTGTGGTTGCTTAGGACCTTGTCTCACCTGAACCCCAATTCTTCTCCCTCACATTTTATCATCCCTGAATGATAACCATTACCAGATTAGTAAGAGACATCATTGTACACATGGATATCTGTGTCTCTATCAAAAATCCCTCGGGCTAGAAAAAAACACCTAAAACCACTTGACTAAGGACCAAACTAGCTTCATCATAACTCAAAACAGTGACTTGCCTTGCTCCATAAATCACTCAAAACAGCTAGACACCTACCAATCAAAGCTCATAGCACTAAGGAATGTAACAATAAGAATGTATTTATGTGAATTTATTAACCCGGTCTCCAAATTTTCAATAAATTAATAATTAACAAAAGCCATTATCGATCCCTAGAGCACTGAAAGATAATGTCTCTCTAACTGCAAAATATTTTTTTTATTATGATAAATCTATCATCCACAACCCAACCAACAACCTTTAACTGGTCAAATGTTAATAAAGACATTGTACACTATTTAAATATCCAGAACGTATCGTGGAATCGTGGAATGCTTCCATAGGTTATTTCAGGCTTAAATTTAAAATATGTGGGACATCCGACACCGTCGTTGGAGAAGTTTAAAGCTGCAGGAATGATTATGGAGGACTAATTATACAAATGTTAATTAATTAAATCTTGTCCTTCAATATTGTCTTATAAAACCTTGCGCTCAAAGCATTCAATACTGTCTTATAAAATCTTGCACTCAAAGCATTAAGATTGCTACGAATTCATACCTATTTACCTCACAACTATTGTATTTACCGAGTTTATATCATCTATTTGTTGTTTGTGGATTTTTTCTAATCATCATTTTGAGCAAAAAAATGTTCATATTTATTAATGGAGTCTGATTTTTCTTTGGGGGGTATTTCCTGCACTTACGATCTATTTAGAAGGTTCAATTTGTGATTGGGCATTACACGTTTGAATCTCAATGTTTTTTTTGTTTATCTCTGAAGGTTGAATTTATGACTGGGCATTATAGGCTTGAATCTTGTTGTTATTGTTTTTTGTTTTTTTTGGTTTATAAATAATATGTTTATGATTTCCTAGAAGCAAAGTTGTCACTGAGAATCTAAGAAAAAATAGTCGCAGAGAATGCATGCTTCCTTCGTATAAACTAGGCCTTGAAAAACGATATTTGTGGGAAAAATTAAAAACCATGAATTTAGCTTTAGGTTTTGTATGCACAATAGTGTATGATACTTATGACATAATTTTTTTTTCTTTTTTCATCTAAATTCCCTTACTTTCTTTTTTTCCTTTTGATGATTTATTTACTGTAACTTGCCACCACTGGATGTTGATAATAGGTGAGAGGTGTTGACATGCTTTAAGACCATGCCTGTGCTCCCCAAATTGTGATTCAATTATCCAAGTGGATATTGGTTGCCACTTTCCTATTCCACTTGGGGCCCCATCATTTCTTCTTTTAGTTTTTTAGTTTCCTTAATTGTAACACATTTTACTATTTTTAGCAGCTTTTGGGTCGTTAACTTCAACAGCCATTTTGAGGCCCTAAACAACATTTTTTGGAAACAATCGAGAGGAAAATGGAAGTTCCTTCGATGTTACTCACATCAAAATTTATAGTCCCCTAATAAATATTTCTAACGAGGTATTGTGCGTGTCAAATGGATATCGTATGCCAAATTTGCGTTCCCGGGAAGATTGATGTACCAATTTACTGAAACGAGTCCCATAGTTTTGGCGCTTCATCTCTTAGGGTTAGGTTTTTGGATGTTTTGGGTTTCCCATTATTTCTCAATAATAAATAGGCCCTCGAGCCTCATTGTAGCACAATTCAGAGGCCTTTATCCACCACATCTCTTCTCGGAGATAAGCTACGAGTGCCCTAGCTATTTTATTTCCATTATGTTTGTAAGCATATTTCAATTATTTGTTATTAATGAAATGAAGTTTTATTTCTAATGCATCTCTATTTTTATGTTTATTTATGTATTTCATTGTGTTCCTGCATAAATCTGAATCAATGGTATCACAGTGGTCTTCTCTTTCTCAATCCTTCTTTGCATGTCCCCAATGAGGTTGGGGTATAAGGAGTTAGGGCTTGATCTAGTTGAACCTTTGCAAGACGCACCTAAAAAACCATGACGATCATCCATGGGGGAATAAAAGAAATATAAAGGAGCATGATATCATATCAAAATATTGCTCGAGGAGGCCCTCAAGAAATAGAGAAATGCAATGATGGATAACTTTTCCTAGATCCTTCAATGGCTGCCCATTGGTGGCGCATCTACATCCAGCAGTCACTCTGGAGTCTCCACTCCTTTTAAGGTACAAGTAAACTTTGAAATTCCCATATTTGAGGGACAAATATATGGAGATGTCATAGATAGATGATTGAATCTATTAGAAGAATATTTCTCGGTTCATGACTTTTCTGACCTGGAGAAGATTATTTTTTGACTCCTCAAAGTTGTACCCCATTTCAAGGACTAGTGGGAAACCTACTTTGAGAAATAGGACGACAGGGAACCCTATCTGTTCTCGGCCATACCCACTTGGAATTATTTTTGATACGCCATCAAGAAAAAATATTATCCCATGGAGAGCTATGAGGAAAAGTATATACAATGGACTACATTTGGTGCTAAAGTACCACAGTTATCTGCATAGATACATTCAAAAGGAAACAAAGTTCCTCGACATATCCTCTCTTGGTACGACATACTAGTATGTTGCCAAGATTGAGCATAAATTCAAATAGAAGAAGCAAGAATTTGGATCTGTGAATCAAAATCAAGGGAAAGGTGCCCCTAAACAATAAAACAAAGGAAAAATCTAAGGCATGGCGGCCCAAGAAATCCTGCTAAAGCTGCAAGAAAATAACACCACGAAGCCGAAGAAGGACATGGGGAAGTGGTGTGAGTTACATAAAAGCTCCACTCACAACAGAAGTGAGTCTCAGGCCAAGGAGTCACTACTCATGGCCAAGATGAAGGCTTTTGAATTAGATGCATGCTTCGACGATGAATGGAAACCTGACAAAGGGAATGACAAAGGGAACCATATTATCGATGCGGAGCCTAATGCCATTGTTTCCACCAAAAAGGTCCAGAAGGAGGAGTCAGAAGATCCAAATGAGGAGTGCCTCTTCCCCTCCTAGATGTCGGTAAAGGGTTCCCTGCTACAAATCATTCTCGACAGTGGGAACCAAAAGAAACTCATTTCAGCAGAGGTCGTGAAGGGGTTGGGCTTGCGAACCATAGCACACCCACAAACGTACACCATTGGCTAGCTTCACCAAGGAAGGGATCTCCGCGTCATCTAGCAATTTTTCCTTCCCTACAACATCAAGCCCTTCACGGATGAGGTATTATGTGACATTTCTCCTCTTGATCTTCGTGATGTATTATTAGTCCAACCCTACTTGTGGAAGCGACATGTGGTGTATGAGTCCCGGCCTCATGCTGTTATTGTTACTTTGGGAAATAAGTTGTATAGTATAATATAGGTACCACCACATGCCGCTATCTCTTTGGTTACTGAAAAAAAATGTAGTAAGATCATTTCCAAAACCAGGAAATTTGTTTTTCTCATGATCTGTCCTTGGGGCAAGAAGAAGATTGTGGCCACGACCTCCAAATAGGGCTCCTCCACATAACAACACCAAATGAACAAGGTCATGGAGGAGTATGGGGACATCTTCACCTCACCCACGGGCATGCCTCTACACTATCAGGTAAAGCACCCCATCGATATGACCCCAGTTACACCACTGCCAAATGGACCGATCTATCTACGCTAAGTTCTGGAGAACGATGAAATAAAGAGGCAGATTTAGGAGTTGTTGTAGAAAGGTCACATCGGACTGAGTTAATCGCCCCGTGGAAGCCTAATTGTGTTGGTGGAAAAGAAGCATGGGAGTTGGAGACTCTGTATTGATTACGAGGCGCTAAAAAAATCATTGTTTGGAATAGGTACCTGATCCCATGGATTGATGACCTTCTAGAACAACTCAAAGGGGAAAAATATTTCAACAAGATCGACTTGAAGTCCGGATATCACTAGGTACCATTCGATCCCTCGGATGTGTGGAAGACTTCCTTTAAAGCCAAGGAGGGCCTTTTCGAGTGGCTATTCATGCCTTTCGGGGTGACGAATTTTCCCGCAACCTTCATGAGCATGATGGACGACATATTGCGGCCATTCACCAACTGATTTGTAGTAGTGTACTAGGATGAAATCCTGATCTTTAGCCAGACTTGGGAAGAGCACCTCCACCACATTCGATAGATCTTCCAAACACTGTCGTAACACAAGTTGTGCGCGAATTTGGAGGAGTGTACTTTTATAATGACCGAGGTTCAGTATCTGGGATACATTATTGTTGAGTGGCGGGTGCATGTGGATCCAACCAAGTTCCAAGTCATTCAAGATTGGCCAGCCCAAACCACTCTAAAAGAGCTTCATAGCTTTCTGGGTCTTGCTAATTTCTAATGCAGGTTCGTGTTGGGATTCTCTTGTATCACTTGTCCCTTGAGTCGAGTCGCCAAGGGAGGAGAAAAATAAAAATTATTTTGGTCGGAATCTCAACAAAAGGCGTTCATAGAATTGAAACATCGTCTTTTCTCTGCCTAGTGCTCACATTACCAAACTTGTAACAACTAATTGAGATCAAGAAAGATGCCTCTGACTATCTTATTGGGGTAGTTCTTACTCAACAGGGGCACCCATTGGCATATCACAGTGAGACACTGTCCGACACAGTCCGCAAGTATCCCACTTATGACAAAGAAACGTATTCCATTTTGTAGGGTTGCCGAAAATGGAAGAATTACATTTTGGAGAAGGAAAGAGTCATCCACATAAGCTACCAACCCCTGTAGTTCATACAGACACAACGGAAGTTGCAGAACGATCGCCATCAGAAGTCGTCCACATATCTGCAACAATTTCATTTGAAAATCAAGTACATGAAGGGATGCACAAATAATGTTGCAGACTACCTCAACTGACCACCAATCGTGGTGCTAACCACCATTCCCAACTCTTTTGGGCACAAGACTTTTGATTGGCCACTTTCAGCCACACATAAAAGAAACTCTTAGAGGGTACGCAAGTTCCAAATTTTCACCTCGAGGATGCACTGCTATGTCACCTGGGACACCTTTGTGTTCCTTCAAGAGAGCGTGCCAATATAATTTTCGAAGCACACTATAGTCGGGTCGTTGGGAATTTCAGGGTCAAGAAAACAATGGAAGTACTACAGAAGTATTTCTATTGGCTGAACCTTTGACAGGATATGGGGAAGCACATCAGATCCTGCATTTCTTGCGCCATTTCCAAACCAACCATCAAGAAGCAAGGCCTCTATACTCTTTTACCTACCCCGAGTCGACCCTAGGAATCGATCTCCATGGATTACATGTCGGGCCTTCTATCTACTAAGCATGGAAATGACTGTGTTTTTATGGTTTTCGACAGATTCTCGAAGATGGACATTATGGTGGCCTACAAGAAGAATATCATAGTAGAAGCCACTGCTAAACTCTTCTTTGAACGAGTGTGGGTGCACTTTCGGATTCCACAGTCTATAATCTCACATCGAGACAACAGGTTCCTCAGCACATTTTGGTGCAGCCTCTAGTCAATGCTGGACACCAAGCTCACCAAGTCCACAACTTTCCATCCCCAAAATGATGGCTAGAAAAAGGTCATCAACAGGGTGATCGTACACATTATGTGCATGTACAATTCAAATCATCCACACACATGGGATGAGAGCCTTCCCTACGTACAACACAATTATAATAGCCTCTCCATAGCTCAACTCGCCATAGCCCCTTTCAGGTGGGCTTGGGATTCCAGCCACTATGTCCCATTGACATAGACATGCCATTTGCGACTACTGAGGTTGATTTGGCTCATGTCGAGTCTGAAGCTGACAAGGTGAAAAACTTCATTGAGCACATTCAGAACATCCACTAATAGGTTCATGACATATTGGATAGAGCCAATGTTAAGTACAAGAAACGACATGATCAACATCGGGTGCCACAAAACTTCCAGGTGGGTGAGAAAGTGTGGCTACATTTACAAAAGGAGCGCCTCGCTAGACCCCACTGCAAGCTTTGTCTGTTCTGATGTCGGTCGTACACCATCACCAAGGCTATTGGGGCCAATCCCTTAGAGCTCAGTATTCCACCATTCCTTTGTCTGCACCCTATGTTCAATGTGGGCCACCTTTGGTGCTACTTCCCACTTCTACTAGACACCTGTGACATTGCAGAACAACTCATACCAACAAAGTTAAACCCAGACGGCGCGGAACAAGCCACGACAAAGCGTATCATGGACATGAAAATTAAGAACACGCGCCAACAGAATATTCAACGGTATCAGGTTGTCAAAGTTGGCCAACTCCTACACCAAGGCAAATGGTTTACCAGGGACCAAGTTCAGCAGAAGTTTCCTCATCTCATAGAGGAACTCAACGCAATGGGGACCATTGCTTCCTAAGGGGGGAGGAATGATCCATATGGATATTGGTGGCCCCCCTCCTATTCGAATTGGGTCTCCACCATTGCTTCTTTCAAATTTTTAGTTTCCTTGATTGTACCATAGTTTACTATTTTTAGCAGTTTTTCAGGTCCTAAACTTATGGAGCCATTTTGAGGCCTTAAACGACATTTCTTTTCGAAAAATCGGCAGAAACATAGAATTTCCATTGATGTTGCTCACATCAAAGGTCGTAGTCCTTGGATAGATATTTCTAACGTGGTATTGTGCGTGTCAAACAAAGATCGTATGCCAAATTTGCATCCCAAAGAAGATATATGTACCAATTTACCCAAACGGGGCCCATAGTTTTGGTGCTTCATCTCTTAGGGTTAGGTTTTTGGATGTTTATGATTTTCCATTGTTTCTCAATAATAAATAGGCCCTCGAGCCTCATTGTATCACAGTTCAGAGGCCTATAGGCACCACATCTCTTCCCAGAGATAAGCTACTAGTGCCCTAGCTATTTTATTTTCATTCTATCTATAAGCATATTTCAATTATGTTTTATTAATGAAATGAAGTTTTATTTCTGCTACACCTCTGTTTTTATGTGTATTTCCATATTTCATTGTGTTCATGCATAAATCTAGATCATTTAGTCTATAAGTTTTACTTAAATATCGTCATCAATGGTCATCAATGTTCTCAAGGAAGCTGACAAAAGTGCATGGCGTGACAATTTTGGAAGCAGAAGAGATATTTTGGATACCATTAGACTATGAGAATCAAACTCATGTTTTACCTTAAAAAACCAGTTACACTATTAACATTACCCTTATGGTGAAGGTATTACCTACTGTTTAAAGGAATTTTCCGATAAAAAATTAGAGTCCATTGCCAATTATTTTGCTTCAAACTCATGTTTTACTTTAAAAAACCAGTTACACTATTAACATTACCCTTATGGTGAAGGTATTATCTACACTTTAAAAGAATTTTCCGATAAAAAATTAGAATCCATTGCCAATTATTTTTCTTGCCTATGGACTATTCGGTGCTCTTCACGTTGAGAGTGATGGGATCTCGTTCTAAATATATCAAATATGAGAAATTTAGTGCCATAATTAAATGCTTAGCTTGTCAATTTTATTTTTTTCCTTGATAAATTCTCTGTTTAGAATAATTCTCTTGTAAAGATATGCTTATTGCATTGTTTCTTTACTAAAACTAGAATGAAGTATCGAAAACTTCTGTTGATAAGGCTTAATTTCCAATATACAAATTCCATCCATAATCTAAATGCTAGTAACGTATCCATCGATTTATTTTTTTCACGGGTATTTTGTACTGGTTTTCATCGCCTTGAAACTCGAACGCATAGCATCGAAGTTTGAGTCTTTATCCCATTCTGAGTTTAATTTTTATGGAAATAGAAAAGTTTGAGTCTGTATCCCATTCTGAGTTTAAATTTTATGGAAATAAAACCAGTTGCACGACCATTTTGTTTACCAAAATGTGAAACCCAATTAAAGGAGGAACACAAGGAACAATCAAAATATTGCATTTATATCTTTGGATCGCTATGGCTGGAATTCTGAGACTATGACTCGTAGCTTATAGTATATGCCTATATGAAAGAGGTGGGAGAAGCAAACCCATATGCCGTTGAGTATTTGCTCCAGCGTTAGCCGTTGGATGCCCTTTTGTTTTGAAGCCAAGCAGTCGAACACTTATCTCGGCTCTCATCTTGGGAAAAATCTTGGCATCCTGCCAAAGCTTGCCTGAAGGTGCATTTTCCATATTGCCCTGTTCAAGAGAGGATTTAGATGCTTTAACAACAAGGTAAGGAAATTCAGGGTGGAAGATGAAGGCCAAAACTAGAAAACAAAGAGGTCCTGGTCTTGTTTTCTGAAGAGAAGCAAGACTCAAGCTGCTCACATTCACAGTGTCAGCAAATTCTGGGTGGAACATGAAAGCCAAATTTGTAAAAAAGAAGGTCATGGTCTTGTTTTCTAAAGATATTGCAGGATATTGTTTTGCATGGAATGTTCTACTGAGGTGGATTGTTTGAAATTGATGCTGGCAGTTAGTCTCGTTCTTGATTTGCATGGAATTGCCATTGCACATGCAGATAGACCATAACTTATGGGCGATGTTTGGTGGTAACAGAGCATCATTATTTCTATGCTATGAACCCTTAATCAGTTTACTTGTCTTTATTATGTTAGATACAAGGCTATACCACCAAGTTATCTAGTTTTGTCTTTCTATTTAAGACCATTGTTACTCAACAAATCTCTCTAGTGACACATGGACTTCCTCTCCTGTAACCAATAATCATAGTCACCTTACCTACTGTAACATGAAATGAAGTTTATATACAAATGTGAACAACATACCCAATCAATTATTATTTATATAATTATTCAATTATATACAAATGATAACAACTTAGAATGTAATCACTTACTACGTGAGCTTAAACCAACCAAAGCAAATCCCTTCCCCATTCAATAAAATATATCTTTAATGTGACTAGACTTGCACTATCTATATGTAGCATGATAAACCAACCGAAAAAAATCCCATTCCGATTGAATAAAATATATCTGTAATGTGACTAGACTTGCAATAGCATGAACCTGCACAGTCCATTTGTAGCCTGAAGAATAAGAGCCAATAACAGTAGGAGCTGGACTTCCTCGCATGATGCATGCTTCACGTAAGTATGTATGAAATGCCGCGGAAAACCTTATGATCAAGGAAACATGTTTCATTACGATGACTTCCAATTATATATATATATATATATATATATATATATACCGCTTGATTCATTCAAGATAAGAATCCCATTTAATATTTAGCGGCGTGAATCTCAGTCGATCGCCGATTTCTATTGCCTCCTTTTAAATGAACGGTTGTCTCCTAAATCTGAATGAAGGACACCATGTTTCCTAAATCTGAAGTCGATTTCATGGTGCCCAGTGTAAATTTAGAACAAGATTTTATCGGGCAAGCAATTTCTCCTGATACTGTTCTATGCATGGATGCCTTGCGGAGCGAACGATTCAACAGAGGTCCCTATCTTCAAATATCATCAGATATTGAACACAAAAGTAGTGACGAGGAACAGTGGAAAACCATCGACGAGGATCAGTCCTCCCCAGATTTGGACGAGAACGATATTATTAGCTGTAAGCTAAATAAAGAGGCTGAAGATGAAATCGATCAACTGACGGAAAACTTCAGGAGCTGTCTCATGAAAACCATATATGATGAAGTTGGTGTTTCACAAGATAGAAACCCTAGTGTGGAGAAGGGTTCAAAATTGATGTTAACAACGATTGTAGTGCACCGCAGCTCCACCTGTTCTAGTAATCACAGCCACCACTCATCCCGGGAAACGAGAAAATCTCTTATTTTGGAGCCCACGAGTTCCCTGTTTGAAATGGGAAAAACTGATGCTGTAAAGGAGAATGAAACTCTCCAAAATGATCTTGGACGCTCAGAGTTGCCGCTTCCTCCTCGCCTCAGGGAAGCCTCTTACAGAAATCCAGTCCGTCTCAGCTCGTCCCGCAAGGATTCATTTATGCTGCGACCACAAAACTCTTTCGAAAATATTTTCAGTCCCAAAGAATCGTTGGGGCGAAATAACGTGCAGTCGGCACTCTCCAAAATCGCGAAAAAACCGAAAGAGATTTCGGTACCACTTACTCTTTCTGCAATAAAATTCATTGTTTATGCATCCCGCGATTGGAGAAATTTTGCTGTTTAGACTTTTCCCTTGATATGTTAAATTCCAAAACTCATTCTTGTTCCCCTTGGATTTTAGGTTAAATTATGGAGCAGTCTAAATCTGAGACGCCAATGGGGAAAACTTGAGGTCTGTGCTCTATTCGGTTGTTACCATTGTAATTATTTTCTCCGTTTTCTTAATCGTAATAACTACGTTACATACATTTTCTTCATTTTTTCCCCAGTTGTCGATTCATCCATGCTGGCGTCCGGCTTCTCACACAGACGCAGATTGCAGGTATGCCACGGTGATAATATATAAGGGGATGCGTTTACATTTTAAGCCATCAATATGTAACGAAAGCTTAAACAATAACCTTCAGCAACAAATACTCTTCAAACAATATAAGTGGCAATTTGATGTTTAAAGATTTTTTATCTAAAATCATTTAGCTTTGAATTCCATTAAAAATTTAAAATTATAATGTGCTGCACTAACAACTAACCATAAAAGAACCAAAAGAACGTTATTCAACAAGAAGTTGGAAAGTGCTTCATTTGGTCTCTGTCATTTATAAAAATTGACTTGAGTTGAACTTATGTTTAGGTCAGCGGAATTGATCGAATATCTACCATTTAAACTGAGGTCAAAGTTGGTGAAGTTTATGGAATGTCAGCAAACAATTTGGGCTTCACGACGAATTTCAACTGGAACATAGTGGTTTTGTCCTTGGGCGCAGCGGTTGTCTTTTATTCGGCCTATGACATGAACTTCAAAGGAATGATCATATAACTGTAGATTTGTTCGTTTGGTTCTGCTGATGGTTGAGGGCAATTTGTATTTTTAATGTTAAGGTGATTTTAAAATAATATAAGGAATTTTTTACAAGTGGATATGATTTAATGTAGAATGGTAATTGTATATTAAATTTTGATAATCAATATAATTTTGCAAATTTAATTGAGCCAAAAGGTTTATTTTATAATCCAGTATAAGCTATATGTATATATATATCAAGTTGTAAAAATAATAATAAAAATAATTTTTTCTAGTATCTCTAAAAAATAAAAATAAAAATTAAATAACTATATAAATAAAATATTAAAAATCTATTAACAAAACAATTAGGTCAGTTGTTCATATTTCATTTTCACTTTTCAAGTAATAAAATACATATAATTTTACAGAGATAGAACATCCAATGTAAGTTATGAGTAAAATATTTTAACATGAATTAATATAAAATAGCTTAATACACTGTTATGTAATCTTTATAACATTCAAAAATGCAATTTAAGTAGTTAAAAATTACACATTATTTTTTGCACTCTAAAATAAGTTTGTAATAAAATAAATTAGATCTCCTTTAAAGAGCTCATGTTAGATTTGTACTTTAGATGGATCTATGAGTTATCAGTAAAATATTTTAACATGAATTAATATAAAATCTCTCAATACATATGTTATGTAGTCTTTATAACATTCAAAAATACAATTTAAATAGTTAAAAATTACACATTATTTTTTACACTCTAAAATAATTTTGTAACAAAAGAAATTAGATAATTTTATAATATTTTAAATTTGTTAATTGAAATAAGTTATCCTAATGTAATGTTTAATATTACTAAAATTTAAAATACATAGAGTTGGAATTGTTATTTATTAATTTTAAAGGACTCATATATTTCTGACGTTTTAAAAGTGATGGTTATTTCTTGTATGTTTATTATATGCCACGTGATTAGTTTTTTTATTGATCAAATTTTAATAATACTTTAAATTCGTTAATTGAAGTAAGTTATCCTAATAATTTAATAATGCAATGTTGAATATTAATGAAATTTAAAATACATAGAGTTGGAATTGTGATTTATTATTTTTTTTAATTTTAAAGGACTAGTACATTTTTGTCGTTTTAAAAGTGATGGTTATTTCTTGTATGTTAAATTTTTTTTTTTAATGAAATTAGTAAATTAAATTTATTTATGGAAAAAATATTATGGTTGAATGTATGCAATATTTAAGTTTCAAGTTTCATTCTATTTATTAGTCACTGTTTCTTTAGTGGTTGTAATTTTGCAATAAAAGTGTATTGATTATGGCACTAATTTAGTAGTCTTTTTTTATCATGCTATGATTTATGCATTACAATATAAAAGGGGTTTTAAGATAATATTTGAGATAATTGTCTTAACTTGAGACAAAAGAAAATTTGTATATTTTCTTAAATATTGTGTTTAAACTGGTGTCTCAAAAATTATTGTCTTAAAATATTGTCTCTATAAAGATAATATATAACACAAAATTTGTTGTCTTATAGTATTTAATTAAAAACAAACTACAATGTCATATATTAATTCATTTTAGGGAATGGTGGAATCGAAAAGTTATGGTAGTCTTTGAAATTGCATATATAGACATTGATTTTAAAAAATGTTTGACAAATAATGACATAATCTTTGTAAATTTATAAGCATGCAACCCTTACTTCTAACTCAATAAAAATAAATCAACTCAATAAAAATAAATCAGTGGAGTTAGTTGAATGTCACACCCATGCAGCATGACTCACAAAAGGAGCCAATAATCCACAATAATTTACAAACTATTTAATCTAGTCATTCAAAAAATAAAATAGAATTAGCACAAGTTGTTAATATCTTGAAGTTCATCATCACTATATTCGGGAGCTCATAGCCAAAAGACAAGTGGAAGTTAGATTTTGTAGCACAGAGAAACAAATTGTTGATCTTGACCAAGTCAATAAATCAAGAAATTAAAGACAATAATGCTTAAACTATTAGAAATTTTCTTTCTTGTTAGTACACAAATTATGTGTGTATTTAGATTGATGAAGTAATTTTGTATGTGTGATGGCAATAAACGAATGAGTAGGTGATGTGCGATAATATGTGCTAAATTTGAATTTTATTTACACATAACTTGGATGCTGCTATGCATTTAGTAAATGCCATGAAAATGCAAAATTGCGCGTGTGCTGAAAATGTTTATGGCATCCTTGTCGATGGTTACTTGCAAATAGGCCATTTGGAGAAATCATTTGACACAATGCATATCATGAAAGAACTAGGTTGCATTCATACTCTTTCGAGCTACACTGCATTAGTTCAACATTTTTTCAGGGAAAATAGATACAAAGAGGCTATTAAGCTCTTTGAGGAAATGAAATAATGTGGTCGTGAACCTGATGTTGTAATGATCACAGCAATGGTTGCTGGAGAGGTAAGCTAGGGCCACATTTCTTAAGCATGGGAGCTTTTCAATTCCATGAAAAGAAAGGGACTAAACCCCACTTGGAAATCCTAATCTATATTCATTAAAGATATTTTTAAAGCTGGTAGGTCAGAGGAAGCTTGCAAGATTTTGTTGGAGATGAAGGATATAAGCATAAATCCCGGTGCTGGGATCTTCCAACACATTGTTTACTCGCTAGAAATTCATCAACTATCATTGGTAATACAAGTGGAATGCAATCCCATCCTAGATCATGACTTTCAACAATGAAATCATTAAAAACACAACAACGCAATCATTAAAAACAGAACAGATCTTTAAACAGAGAGCTCATAGCCGAAAGACAAGAATATTGAGGTTCATCATCATTATGTTCGAGAGCTCATAGCCGATAGATAAGTGGAAGTCTGATTTTGTAGCAAAGAGGAACATACTGCTGATATCTTCACCAAGTCAGTAAGTAAAGACAAATTAATAAAGTAAAGACAATAATTCTTGAACGTGTTGCTAGAGAGGCTCCGAGCAAGCATATTTTAGTTCCTCATCACTATATTCGGGAGCTCATAGCCGAAAGACCAGTGGAAGTTTGATTTTCTAGCAGAGAGAAACAAATTGCTGACATCTTGACCAAGTTAGTAAATTAAGAAAGTAAAGACAGTAACGCTTACACTATTAGAAATTTTTTTTCTTGTTAGTACACAAATTCTATGTGCATTTAGATTGATGAAGTAATTATGTATGTGTGATGGCAGTAAAAGAATGACTAGGTGATGTGAGATAGTATGTGTTAAGTTTTAATTTTTTTTACACATAACTTGTATGCTGCTATGTAATTAGTCAATGCCATTAAAATGTAAAATTGCAATAGTGATGAAAATGTTTATGGCATCCTTATCGATGGTTACTTCAAAACAAGCTAGTTGGAGAAAGAATTTGAAACAATGCATATCATGAAAGAACTAGGTTGCATTCATACCGTTTCGAGCTACACTACATTGGTTCAACATCTTTTCAGGGAAAATAGATACAAATAGGCTATTAATATCTTTGGCGAAATGCAAGAACGTGGTCATGAACCTGATGTTGTAATGATCACATCAATGGTTGCTGGGGAGGTAAGCTAGTGCCACATTTCTTAAGCGTATGAGATTTTCAATGCCATGAAAAGCAAGGGACTAAACCCCACTTGGAAATCCTAATATATATTCATTAAAGAGCTTTGTAAAGCTGGTAGGTCAGAGGAAGATTGCAAGCTTTTGTTGGAGATGAAGGACAAAAGTATAAATCCCGACGTCGGGATCTTCCAACAAGTTTTTTACTCTCTATAAATTTAGAAACTCTCATTGGTAATACAAGTGGAATACAATCCCATCCTAAATCATGACTTTCAACAACGAAATCATTAAAAACACAAAATATCTTTATAGAAATAATGTGAATCATCACAACCAAATCATTAAAAACACAATATATCTTTACACAGAGAACATGAATAATAAATTTACACAACGATCAATTAAACAGAGAACGTGAATCATGAACTTACATAGAGATCAATTACACAGAGAACAACGGTTCTGAAAAGTGACTTTACACAGGGATCAATTACACAGAGAATGATGCTTACGAAATATACCTGGACGAGAACGACGCTTCCGAAGAATACCCAGAGCACAGACGCAGAGTGGAGGAGCGGACGAGAACATACGCATAGCAAACGAGCGGACGAGCACAGATGCAGTAACAATCACAAACTAGAAAATGACGAAAATCTTCTTCCAAACTGAGAGTCGCTACTTTTATAAAAAAAAGTTCGGTCGGACTAAAAGTTCGGCCGAACTATTAGTTCAATCAAACTTTTAACGTTGGTTTCTTCGCCTGTGGCCAAAAATCTGGATATCATTGTTGTCAATGTAAATGGTGAAATAGGTTCGATTAACGACATAAAAAGTTCGACCGAAGAAATTTCAAAAGTTCGGGTGAACTTCTCGGTGAGTGAAATTTCCAGGTGCGTTTCTCACGAAAGTGTAACCCACCTTCATTAATTCATCCTAATATTAGCATGTATATTACTTCCAAAATATTTGAAGGTTAGGCTTTTGGATTGATCATTTAATTATATCTAATACTAGCAATTATGCCAGATGTTGCAAAGGAAACGCCATAACGAAATAGCATATAACACTAATTAATACTTCTTTGACAATTGTTGAAAAAGAAAATATTAACGAAAGGTAAGGATTGTGCTACAATGAAATATTAATGCAATATTGCTTCCATGAGCCTTATAAATCACGAGGCATATGTTGAAGTTAAAGACCTTGTGTGATTATGCCAACATGAACGCCTCAGAAATAAAGAAATAGATTGTGATTTTCTACCTTCGAAATCAAAGGTACTTTTGGTACAATTCCTTCATATTTCTTCTAGATCACTTCATCTAGGTATAGAAAACTTTAATCAATACAAAGAAAATTCTATATAGTTTGAAAGATGTGTCTACAAAGGATTATAACAATTTTGTAAAATGAGACAACTCTAGTGACCCTAATAATTATCATCCCAATTCTTATCACATGCCTTCCACATCTGGAAATTAGAACAGGAAAACTTATTCTTCCCTACCCCATTATTCCATAGAACATAACCACTATTGGTATAGCCCCAGATTGAAAAGTAATTATTCAATTACGGAAAAATCCAAGTCCGAAAGTTTACAATACTCTAACAAAATACGAGAATTATCCATATGTTGAACAACCATAAAGATGGACATGGAAGAAATGAAGATAACCTGTTTGAATAATGATAAATGATAATTACGTCTTTTTTTTAAAATATGTGTATCCATATGCTGAACAACCATCAAGATGGACATGGAAGAACTAAATATAACATGTTTGAATAATGATAATTATTTCTGCATATCCCCAGATTGAAAACTAATTATTCAATTACTAAAAAATCCAAATCTAAAAGTTTACAATACTCTAACAAAGTACAAGAATTATCCATATGCTAAACAACCATTAAGATGGACATGGAAGAAATGAAGATAACCTATTTGAATAATGATAAATTATAATTACGTCTTTGTTTTTAAACTCTATGAATCCTTATGTTGAACAACCATCAAGATGGACATGGAAGAACTAAACATAACCTATTTGAATAATGATAATTAAGTCTTTGTTTTTAAAAGCTACAAATCTAGAGTAAACATTTTGTATGCTCTGTTACTTCTTAAAAGTTTTGAAAACCCAAATTTAGGATTCCAAAATAAACACAGTTATTCATAATATTAAATATATTAAAATATAAATATATGGAAGACAAATGAATTCCATATAATTATATAAACTACAAACATTAAAAAAAAAAAAACAATAATAACTCATATAGTATATAACACCTAGAGCCAACCATCAATTCATTTTTATTTGAATTTTTACTTAATATATTATAATTATAAAGTAGATAATTGTTTCAATTTAACTTTTTTATTTTATTAAAAAAAAAAACTAATTATAAATTGAACCCTACACATCAACAAATAAACAAAGATTATTTGATTAATCATCATAAATAATTTTTTTTTTGGTAAAGTTATATTAAAATATAGAAGCTAAATATACGAAAATGTACAATCATAACACAAAGATGCCATGTCTAAGCTCAAGGCCATTATTCCCCTGTACCCCAGTTCCACAATTCATGATGCATTCTAGCTATACTATGGATAAAGTAAAAAAAAAATTGACTGAAAACCTTCCATCTGGAGAAACCGACATTCCATATGGAGAAAACCTAAACCTAAACCAATTACTGGAATAAAAAACATCACGTTGGAGGGAGTGCTTTGAGTAGATGCTTGTTGCAACTAATAATCCGAAAGACCAACAAAGCATTCATTCTATCACAATTTAGTGGGTTCTCCATCATCTACGCTCGGGATAATACCCTTGTAGGCTTGTTGTTTTAGACTGAGAATAAAACATATTAATTTCCATAGAGAATTTGTGGGCTAGCTATCCACCTGCTTAAATATTGTCATGTGCCAAAACTTCATCGCCATAAAATCACCACCACTCCACCAAGTGTGCCGTGAAGTTCAAGTATCACATGTCCCTTATCAATATCATGTTAAACATCCACATCTAAGTATCCTCATAAATAACCTTAACCTCAAAGCTTGATATAAAAATTTAAATTAATTATATATATAAATAAAATTAATATTTAAAACAACATAGAAATTAGGGTTAAAAAACCTACTAATATTTACACTTATAGTCATTTATTTTAAAACATTCCATCAATTAAACATATGGAATACATACATAATATAATATATTTTTACAGTAACACCACGAATTTCCAAATTTCTATTACAACTAACTTAACATGAAAGCGAAGCATGAACTAAACCAAGTCTTTCCAATGCATGGGAGGAAATCATTAACTTGCAATACTCGATTTGAGTGTGATGACTTTGATCTGTAGCGGTGTCATGAATTACACTTCACTCTGTCAATTACTCAATTATTCTTGAAATCCATCTTTGGTTATTCAGGTTTGGTTAGTGTTGTTGGTGGAGTTGATGTCATCCACCCTTTCAGGGTGAAACAAAGCGTTGGAGCTAGCAATGGCCTCCTTCACTATGAAAAATAATGCTTTCTACCTGAGATCATCCATAAATTTTGACTTGCGCAGCTTCTCTATCTCTCGCCTCCCAGGACTTGCCAGTATAAGCTGTTGTGACACAATTAATATTCAATATGATGCAATAATTCATGAAAATTAGTTCTTCAAAATATTACCTAAAGTTGACACTGCTCCAGTTTATTTCTTAGTTCGTCAAGGGTATTGATGTCGCTGGTGTCGATACTGGTCACAACTGGAATAAATGGTAGGTCTTAATTAGTATATGGATAGTTATCTGATCAGGGGGTTCATCAGACTTGGAGATTCTTCTTCCTGAAGCCTCGCGATCCCCGTTCAACAAAAAATTCAGTGCTATCCTCTTCACCCTTGGGCGGTTCCTCATGTGTGCGATGAGAAACCTTCTTCTACAAAACTTATAGGTGAAAGGGTAATAAGCAGTTAAGCTATCAAGAAAGTATTCAGTAAACAATTTTGACTAATTTTGAACATGTCTATTAAATATTTTAATTATCAGTTTTTGTAAAATTATTAGAGCACAAATATGGATCTAGTTGAAGAATAATTACACAAACTTTCCAAGTTGAAAAAGAAAAAAAAAATAGAATTGAGAATGAAATTGATTCATCAATATTAGGTTGAGAATCAATATATAAATCAACTAAGTTAAGCTTAGTTGTACATGAAATAACTATGGATAGTTAAATATAACTAAATCTAAGTGTGCCTTATGTTTTGCTAATGTGCACATGCACCACATGCAAGCACTAGAGTTAACTAACTAAGCCAAGTGCACATCGCATTTAAGCACTCAAGTTAACTAGCTAAAAACAAGTGCACATCACATGAAATATTTAGAGTTGTACTAAAGCTAATTAAGGCTAACTATGTGCATGTAAATCACTCGATTTAACTAGTTAAAGACAGGTGCATATTGCATGAAATCTATAGTGTTGAACTAAAGCTAATATAGGTGCATGTAAAACATGATATAGGTGCCATTTTAGGTACCCATATAAAATTCATGAAAAGAGGAAAGAGGGAAAACCTGGTGGGAAGAAACCCCCCCCCCCCTCAAAATATAATTGAAAAGTAGAGAAAAAACAACTGCTAGGTAGTCGTGTCCTTCATCCTCAGACGATCTCGAAAAAATTGAAACTTCTTCTCAGTGAAAGTCTTGGTGAAGATATCGA
Organism: Pinus albicaulis; assembly: GCA_034641835.2. Taxonomy (NCBI): domain Eukaryota; kingdom Viridiplantae; phylum Streptophyta; class Pinopsida; order Pinales; family Pinaceae; genus Pinus; species Pinus albicaulis. Next base: position 324,574,675 of record CM076580.1, read on the forward strand.
CAGTCTGCTCAAAACTCGAAAAGTACTAAAGACCAATGATCCCATCATGGATTTGGAGGAATAAGATTCATTTTTAGAAGTAGAGGTATCAAATCCCATCTTTGGATCAAGGACTAAATATCCTTATACATGGTTTCATGCCAATATGGATTCCCTGCAACTTTGTCATGCATTTGACGATCAAATTCATGTACCCTATATGCATGCATGAGAATGGTTGTCTCTAGGGATGCATGCATGTGCATGTGTGGCCTTCGAGATGCCTTTTTGGATGCATACATGTGCATACATGGTGCTATAAATGCCTCCTTAGATGCATGCATGGGCTTGCATGGCTCTGCAACTGAGAGTGCATGTGGGGCATCATTAAATTGAGACCTCGTCAAATCTACATCATCAACATCATCAGTGGTAGAGGAATCAAAGTTGTCTTTTATATTTGTGAAAGTAGTGTATTCATCACTAGCAGAGAAAGATATTTCCTCACGTGCGATGCCTTCATTATTGGACTAGATAAAATTCTCATCTGCAAGAGGTTCATTAATAATAGAAGAAGCAGAGTCTTCTTTTTCAACGCTGTCTTCAGAATAATTCTCCACATTATTAGAGTCTTCACCACTTTCATGACTGCTATAAAAACTTGATCTATTTTCCTCCAAATGGTGTTCTTCTAGAGCATTTTCATCACCATATACTCCTTTCAATGTAGTCCAGATTTCATGTGGTTATTCAATATTTATGATCTCATAAATAATATCATGAGACGTAGATAGACACAATCTTCCATAAGCCATGTCAAATAATGAAGCCAATTTGACTTCTCATCCTTCGACATTGGTTTTGTCTCAATTCCCATGACTATTTGGTACAAGCCTTTGCTCCTAAGATGAAGAAAAATCATTGGCTTTCATTCATAGTAATTGTATGGAGTCAGAATAGTGGAAGTTGGGAATTTCGTTCTTTCACTTTGTGGTTGTAGCAACAATTGCGACAATTATTTAATATTCTGATTTGCAAAACAAATCTTTGAAAAATTTCCAATTCTTTTCTTTTCTAATCTGCACAATATTGTTCATGCACTTTCTCCAAACCCTTCTAGCTCTGATACCATTTAAAATTATTAGAGCACAAATATGGATCTAGTTGAAGAATAATTGCACAAAATTTCCAAGTTGAAAAAGAAAAACAATTAGAATTGAGAATGAAATTGATTTATCAATATTAGGTTGAGAGTCAAGATATAAAGCAACTAAGTTAAGCTTAGTTGTACATGCAATAACTATGGATAGTTAAAGCTAACTGAAGCTAAGTGTGCTTTATGTTTTACTAATGTGCACATGCAGCACATGCAAGCACTAGAGTTAACTAACTAAGCCAAGTGCACATCACATGTAAGCACTCCAGTGAACTAGCTAAAAACAACTGCACATCACATGCAATATTTATAGTTGCACTAAAACTAATTAAGGCTAACTATGTTCATGTACAACACTTGAGTTAACTAGCTAAAGACAAACGGATATTGCATGCAATCTGTAGAGTTGAACTAAAGCTAATCTAGGTGCATGTACACCAATAGTTTTTTATTAACTATTAATCTGATGGCTTAAAAATCTTGAATTGTCTAACATTCCATTTAATGGTGAAAAATAAGACAAAATGACAACTAGGAGAGTTGTTTTCAAATAATGACGCTTTACGGCGTAATTAGCATATTCCAAGAGCAAAGCATCTGAATACCCGGAATAGAACACTATATACCTCGAAATATCATAGCTGTAGGCATTTTTAAATAAAAACTAATTTATGAATATGAACTATATATTGCTCTCTAGAAGAACTTGATTGGTGAGCTCTATTATTCTCTCTGGTTCACCGTTAATGTGTGTTTATAAGAACACATTTGTGTCCCTTTTGTTCCCTCTCTTTTTTGCGGAAACCCTCTTGGATGGAGAGATGTTCATGGGTTATAATTATTATTTTAAAAATCAATAACTTGAACGGTTACAGTGTGACATAAATCAAGATTTGGTTGACTAGATCTAAGTGTGAAAGAAATCTCAATCGTTTAACAATATATCTGATGGTGCAGGGGAGTGCAAAATAGAAATTATGGGAATTTTTCTCAAAGAGAAACACTCTTAATGAACTTTTAGTAAATCTCTTCATAATTATTAACACTAATATTATTATTAAGTTTTTAAAATCTATAATCTCTTCGTGTTTCCTCTATCTCTTGATTTACCTCTTTGTCCATATTCTCTTGAATAATTATGATCATGATTTCACCTTGATTTGGGTTGCTTTTAATGCTGGTGTTAGCATTTGCCCTTTCTTGGAAATATATTTCTCCTCACTCTTCCCAAATGAATTAATTTCTCAATCTTTCTTAACGAGAGATAAGGGATCCAACCAAGCCATCAAAGTGAAGGGTACACACCTACTTGGTTTTTTCAATGTTTATGGAAACATAGTTCCACCTTGATGTTCGAAACTTCAAACAACATTTTAATCACAATCTTTTAGTTTGCTTTTTCTACGAGAGTAAACATCTTACTAACTACATTTTCTAAGAGCACTCAATAATCACTCACATTTTCAACATCTTGCATCATCAAATTCTCTTTTCAATGTTCTTTATTTACCAACTTTGTTGTGCTGGGTACCTTGGTAAGCTTCTTGCAGTAGAGTCTTCCTCCGCGCATCCGTAACTATATATGCACCTGCAAGTATTAGAAATAGGAAGTTATCTAACGTATAACAGCTTGCAATAAATATTAAACATCCTACGTTTCATCCTTGTTCTCACATGCTTGATCATTGGATGTAATAGTGTTCCAATTAATTGGTTCTTTATAACCCATTTTCCATAATTGTTTTCCATTCAAAACTGTTTGTACGATCTTCCATGAGTTTTCATCTTATTGTACCAATAACGATAGTCACCAAGGAGTAAATATTTCATATATATATATATAACCCAATGTAACATTAAATGAAGTTTATAGAAAAATGTGAACAACATAATTAATCAATTATGATCGATATGATAAATCAATTATATACGAATGATAACAACTCTAGAATGGAATCACTTACTACCTGAGCATAAACCAACCCAAAGAAATTCCATTCCTACAATAAAATATAGCTTAAATGTTACTGGTCTTGCACTATCTATATGTAGCATGAACCTGCACTGTCCATATGTAGCATGACAAATAAGAGTCAATAACAGTAGGAGTTGGACTTCCTCTCATGATGCGTGCTTCAGGTGAGTATGTATGTAATGCTGCGGAAAACCTGGAAACATGTTTCATTACGATGAGTTCCAATTATATATATATATATACCGCTTGATTCATTCAAGGATAAGAATCCCCATTTAATATTTAGCGGCGTGAATCTCAGTCGATCTTCGATTTCTATCCCCTCCTTTTAAATGAATGGCTGTCTCCTAAATCTGAATGAAGGGCACCACGTTTCGTAAATTTGAAGTCGATTTCATGGTGGGCAATGTAAATTTAGATACTGTTCTATTTCTCTTGATCCTGTTCTATGCATGGATGCCTTGGGAAGCGAACGATTCAACATAGGTCCTTGTCATCAAATATCAACAGATATTGAAAACAAAAGTAGTAATGAAGAATTGGGGAAAGCCATCGACGAGGATCATTCCTCCCCACTCACTTTTGCCAAATGAATTTCTGAATATTTCTTATAAGGGATCCAACAAGACCATTAAAGTGAAGGGTACACAAATCCTTGCTTTATTCAATGTTTATGGAAATTTTCTGAATCTTTCTTCATGAGAGATAAGGGATCCAACCACACCATTAATGTGAAGGGTAGACAAATCCTTGCTTTATTCAATGTTTATGGAAACATCGACGTTCGACGTTGCTATTCGAAACTTCAACAACTTTGTAATTACAACCTTTGGCTTTTTGTAAAAAAAATTATACAAGAATAAGCATCTTATTAACTACATTTTTTAAGGGAATCACATTTTCGACTTCGCATCTTCAAATTCTCTTTTCAATGTTCTTCATTTAACAGCTTTGATTTAATCGGTACATTGATAAGCTGCCTCCGTGCATCCGTAACGATAATCACACCTGAAAATCTTCGAAATAAGAAGATATCTCAAGGAGTTTGACCGTGCAATAAAGCTTAACCATCCTACTTTTCATCCTTGTTCTTAGATGCTTGATCATTGGCTGTAAGTGTTCCAAATAATTGGTTCTTTATAACCTGTCTCTAAAATCTTCCATAATTTTTTTCCTATCGAAACAGTTTATACCATCTTTCATTAGTTTTCGTCTTATTATGCCGATAGTGAGTAAATGTTTCATATGATTTTTAAAAAACTATAAACCTACTGTAACATCAAATGAGGTTTATAGACAAATGTGAACAACATAATTAATCAATTATATACAAATGATAAAAACTATAAAATGCAATCACTTACAGTCTGGCCATAAACCAGCCCAACAGAACTTCCATTCCTATTCAATAATATATATATTTAATGTGACTGCACCTGCAATATCTTTATGTAGCATGAAGAATAAGAGCCAATAACAGTACGAGTTGGACTTCCTCGCATGATGCATGCTTCACGTGAGAATGTATGAAATGCCGCGGAAAACCTTATGATCAAGGAAACATGTTTCATTACAATGACTTTCTATATATATATACACTCAGCTTGATTCATTCGAAGATAAGAATCCTCATATAATATTTCTTGGAATTTTTGAACAAAAATAAAATTTCTCAATTCAACATAGAGATTTAACTAAAAAAAATGCGGACAGAGATATGCAGAACATAAATTTCATTAATAAAAAAAATTGGACTATTATAAATGATATCTTCGGAACTGCGTTTTGGATTCACAAACAAACTTTTACTCGCTGCTATTTTTTCACTTTTCACTCACAGCGAAAATTGCTCTCTGCCTCTATTTCTGCCTTCGGACTTTCAAAATACAATACACAGTCTCACAATACAATGCACTCACGGCATGTATATATATGAAACATTACAATATTATATCTTATAAATATTCCATATTTATAATATATATCAAAACATATTTAACCAAAGTTAAAAATCTAAATGTACTATGTTAAAATAAAATTAACCCACGGTAAAAATAAAACATATGTTGCAAATAAAAAAAAACATTGCAACAAAAAACTTTATTCCTTTTAGCTTTATGGGGGTTGTTTGGAGTTCATTCCCGTGAGTTCTCTTTACCCTCCGGAACTACTTTGGTGGGTCCCAACAGGTGGGTGACGTCATTTATTTCGAGGGATCAGCTTCCTCCTTTGCTGCCCATCCTCACTGCCTCCCGAAATGGTGCTTTGTTGGATATGCATTCAATGCGGTTTGCAGAGAAGTGAAGGCTGGTTGGTGTTGTGGATCAGTTCGTGGTTGCATGAAGTTCTGGATTGGAGGTTTCCATCGCCATTGCTGTCCTTTCCAATCCCATCAGCTTTGAAGTCTGTCGTTCTGCTACTCTTTTCATTCCCATCACAATTTACTTCGCCGTCATGTTGTTCTGTGCAGGCAGTTGGAATTAAATTCCAAAACTCCCCCTTAATTTCAACTGTTGGGTTTTCTTGCATACTGAGGAATTTCCTGAAATAATTAAAAAATTTCTGCGTTAATGGCTTTGTCAATATATCAGCCAATTGTTCCTTTGTCCTGCAGTGCTACAAAAAAATTTCACCTTTATTAACCAGTTCTCGTATAAAACGAAATTTCGCATCAATATGCTTTGTTCTCTTATGGAAGACAAAATTCTTTGATAAAGCTATCGCAGAGTTGTTATCGCGGTAAATTGATGTTCCTTTGTCCTGTTCATGACATAAATCTCTGAGCATTATTCTCATCCACACTGCTTGGCACGCTGTTGTTGTTGCTGCCACATATTCTTCCTCTGCTATTGATAAAACAACTATTGGTTGTTTCTTGGAAGTCCATGAAATTGCTTCCGATCTCAAATGAAACACATATCCAGATGTGCTCTTCCTGTCATCTACGCTTCCAGCCTAATCATTGTCAGTGTAACCAGTCAATTTAAAATTTTTAGATGCAGAGTATAAAATATCATACCCCTTTGTTCCATTCACATACCTGAGAATTCTCTTGGCTGCTTGCGAATGAGTCTCTTTCAGTGTTTCCATGAATCTGGAAATTAAAATTACAACATGCATTACATCCAGCCTAGTTGCAGTTAAATACATGAGGCTACCAACTATGCTCTTGTACAATGTCGGATCAAAATCCTTGCTATTGTCTTCTTTGCTTAATTTTAACCCCATGACAGTTGGATTTACAGCTGCTTTGTTGTTCTGCATGTTGAATCTTTTCAACACTTTTTTAACATATTTCTATTGTGAAATAAAAATTCCATTTTCATTTTTCTCTACTTCTATTCCAAGAAAATATCTCAAAATACCCAAACCAGTCATTTCAAATTCACTCTTCATGACTGCTTTAAAATCAGCAATGAGAGAAACTTCGTTGCCAGTAAAAATTAAATCATCTACATATAAAACAACAATAAGAATTTTACCATCATTTTCTTTTATGTAGAATGTGAGTTCTCCATCACATTTCTCAAATCCATTTTCTATCATGTAAGCATCTATTATGTTGAACCTTGCTCTCGGTGCTTACTTCAGCCCATAAAGAGCTTTCTTCAGCTTGCATACTTTCTGCTCTTGGCCTTCAATCTCATAGCCTGAAGGTTGTTCAACATATACCTCTTCTTTTAACACTCCATTCAGGAATGAAGATTTAACATCCATTTGATAAACCTTCCATTTATGTTGTGCTGCTATGGACAACATTGTTTTCACCGTTTCCATACTTGCAACTGATGCAAAGGTTTCTTCGTAATCTTTTCCTTGTTGCTGCTTGTAGCCTTTGACAACAAGTCTGGCCTTGTGCCTTTCAATCTTGCCTTCAACATTTCTCTTGGTCCTGTAGACCCATTTTACTCCAATGACTTCTTTACCTTTAGGGAGGTCCACTAACTCCCATGTATTACTCTTTTCTATTGCACCAATTTCTTCATTCATTGCTTCAATCCATTTTTCCTCTTTTACAACATTTTCAAAATGAATTGGGTCATCCACATGAAAATACAAAGCAAATAAAGAGTTCAAACTGACATTATCATTTATCTCTCCTTGTTCATAAATCTCACTCAGATTTATGAATCTCGGTCTTCTTGGAGTACTTGGAGTTCCACTTGAACTCGATGGAGTTTCAGTTCCCTGTGGTGTGCTTGGAGAAGCACTTCCTTGATTTCTCAAGGCTGTTCTATTTCCAGCTTGTGGTGTGGTTTGTTGTGCTTGTAGTGGTGGAGGAGGAGCCACCATGGAGGGATTATTTGTTTTTGTCCCTTCCTCTTCTTCTTCTTGAGACACGCATGTCTTCACATTCACCATTTTCTCTAAGCTTCCATCCCAAGCTTCTTCTTCAATAAACTACACATCTCTGCTTATTATTGTTTTCTTGGTAGATAGATTATTGATTTTGTATGCTTTGGACTCGTCATTGTATCCAACAAGGATGCATTTCTCCCCCTTGTTGTCCAATTTCTTCCATAGTTGATCTAGGACATGTGCATAACCCACACATCCAAAAACTTTCACGTGGGTGACAAACTACTTTATGTCGCTCCACGCTTCTTCTCGAACTCTGTTCATTACAACTTTGGTTGGGCATATATTCAAGATGTACGTTGCATAATTGACAGCTTCAGTCCAATACTCATTTGGCAAATGTTTTGCCTTCAACATACTTCTGACCATGTCCATGATGGTCCTATTCTTCCTTTCTGCAACATCGTTTTTTTGAGGTGTGTACCTTGTGGTAAATTTCTTGATGTAGCAACAAGGTGAAGTTGGATTTCAAGGAGAAGTTGGTCAACTGTGACGTGGCCCTGGTCGCCTTTTCGTTTTTTCCACATGGTCTTTCTATTCTCTCGACAATTTTGTTTATCAATTTTAGAAAAAATGATAAATAATTATAATTGGCAGCTTTTAAATGTTATATCGTAATACCCGGCTTATATAATGGTCTCTGAACTTATGTAACTGTTCGATCCTTCGTAACCTTTATATTACTACTCCACGCATGTTTACATAAACGTTTACAATAACCTTTGAATATTATTACTCGGGGTCCTGGGTCCCACTTCCACAGCCGATAAACCAATCAACGCGTGCACTGTACCTCTCTTATCGTCTGCGCACTTTGATTATCCTCCGGGCAAGTTCGACGAGCACCCATCGTTGGATAGCCCTTCTCCAAATCAACGACCCGCATGTGTTTTGCTCGACGTCCCACGTCGCTCTTTAACGCGCGAAGGCGCAAATTAACGGGTGGTTTTGGAACAGTGGCCCAAGCCCCATGTCCAACGGTCTATGGAATCGCTCGCCCTCCAGACAATACCACTTGTGGACAAAAGGTGGTGCGGAATGGGGCAATCCGCCCTCCAAAACCACTTGTTGTTTTTGTACAGGGATTGATTATGGTTCACGTCGGTGTATTACCTCCTTTGTATGCTTTTACTCGGGGCCTGACTCTGGTTAGGGGTTCAAATTGCGGCAAAACAAGAGAATGCTCTTCAGGCGGGAATCTCGCCAACATTTAAATAGGATTCACAACTATGATTTCTCTACACCGGCCTCGCCTGCGGGGATTGAATTCACAGGGTTATCCAACACTTTATGGGAATCCAAGGACAGGGAACGGAAATATCTTACCACAATCGCTTCATAGTTAACCAATTCCTCATGATTATGAATACAGGCAGTTTGGAAATCAACAGGATTTAAATTTTAATTCAATCAGGAGCAGTTGCTCAATACACAGAGTTCTATTGTAGAGTTTTCTCTATTCTTCCCCCTTGTTCCTCTTCTACATCCGGAGGATATAATTTATACATATTACAATGTGGCCCTTCGGTTACTCTGTGAGGACCGTTTTGGAAAATCAACAGTCTAATTACAATAATTCAATTAACTGAAATATGACAGCTAGACTAACTGAGCTATTCGACTTCCTATGACTCTAATTAATATAATTAATACAATCAGCTAAGGTATTGACACCTAGATGTAACAATTCGAATGTTTTCAACCCTCCTAGCCACAACAAGTGGACAAAACCTCCTACATTGCTGGCTAGTGTCTAATTCCCCTGCGTCTGACTCCTGAGGGCAATCTTCTTCATGGGCTCCTATCCATGAGCTCCTCCACTGATCTGCCTATCTTCTGCAACATTCCTTCAGTCATCCAAGTGGCGTCTTCCTCTAGTTTACCCTTCCATTTGATCAGGTACTAAAAGTACTCTTGTCCACTTGTCCTTCTAAATACTCTCTTGTCCAATATCTTCTCTGGTTGCAATGGTTGTGCTGAAGGTAGCTGTTCTTTCCACTCAATCTGTTCCTTGTCTGCTGATCCTTCTTCTGCACCATCATCTTCATACTTGTACAAATTTGCAACATTAAAAATGGGAGATATTCCAACATCAGGGGGCAATTCAATCTCATAAGCATTTGCAGAAAACTTCCGAAGTATCTTGCATGGCCCAATATTTTTGAACTTCAATTTGCTATACTGCTTCTTTGGGAACCTCTCCTTTCTCAAGTGTGCCAAAACCAAGTCTCTTACTTCAAAGTGAACTTCTTTTCTGCTCAAGTCTGCTCTGTTTTTGTACTTGATGCTGCTGCCTTGTAGTTGCTGTTTCACTTGTTCATGTATGGCCTGGATCTCTGAAGCAAATTCCTCACCATCTGTACTCCTTAACTCTTCTCTTCCCAGATTTCTTAACTCTGATATTCGTCTGGGATGCATTCCATAAAAAACATGAAATGGACTCTACCCTGTGCTTCTATTTGGTGAGTCATTGTATGCATATTCTTTCTGGGGAAAAATATGGTCCCACTGCTTGGGGTGCTCTCCTGCAAGACTTCTCAACATATTTCCCAGACTCCTATTTACTACCTGAGTCTGTCCATCAGTCTGGGGATGATAAGCTGAGCTGAAACTCAGTTTGGTACCAAGTTTCTTCCACAATGTCCTCCAAAAGTGACCCACAAATCTAGTGTCTCTGTCTGAAACAATACTCTTGGGCAACCCATGTAATCTAACAACTTCTTTGAAAAACAAGTTAGCAACATGGGTGGCATCACTAGTTTTATAGCATGGAATAAAATGTGCCATTTTGGAGAATCTGTCCACTACAACAAAGACTGCATCATTCCCTCTCTGAGTCTTGGGAAATCCTAGAACAAAATCCATACTCACCATGTCCCAAGGCCTCTTTGGAATAGGCAAGGGAGTGTACAGTCCTGCATTCTGGCTCCTTCCTTTAGCATATTGATAGATTTTGCAATTCTTCACAAACTTGTCCACTTCTGCTCTCATCTTGGGCCAGTAATAGAAGTGACTCAGCTGCTCATAAGTCTTATCAGTACCAAAGTGTCCAGCAAGTCCACCACTATGCTTCTCTTTGATCAAATTTTCTCTCATGGAACATTTTGGTACACATAGTTGGTTCTTTCTGAATAACAAGTCTTCCTGCAGAAAATAATCTAGCCACTGGCTTCTATCTGTTAAAACAGGGTTACTACATGCCTCAAATGCATCTTTAAAATCAGGATCTATTTTATACAATTCCTTGAGAAAATCAAATCCTACAACCTCAAAATTATTTTCTTGAACAAGCAAGTGTCTCCTACTCAAAGCATCAGCTACTTTGTTGGCTTGGCCACTTATATGTTTCAAAACAAAATTAAAACCTTGGAGATACTCAACCCACTTAGCATGCTTATGTTTCAACTTGGTCTGCTGTACAATATAATGTAAAGCATGATTGTCAGAATATAACACAAATTCCCTGGACATCAAATAATGTCTCCACTTCTTCAGTGCCTAAACAATTGCATAGAATTCCTTCTCATAAGAGGAATAATTTCTTCTGGTATCATTCAACTTTTCACTGAAATAGGCTACAGGGCTATCATCCCGACTCAACACAGCTCCAATGGCCTCTCCACTGGCATCATATTTTACTTGAAATGGTTTAGTAAAATCAGGTAGAATCAAACCAGGCTTCTCTGTTATCTTTTTCTTCAAAATTTTAAAATTTATTTATGCTTCAGCAGTCCACTTAAATGGTTGTTTGCTCTTCTTTATTGTTTCAATTATGGGTGCATTGATCTTACTGAAGTTTCTTATGAACTTTTTGTAAAAACTAGCAAGTCCATGGAAGCTTATTACCTCAAAAATACTCCCGGGTGAAGGCCATTCCACAATTTCCTTAACCTTTTTTGGGTCCATCTTCAGTCCTTCTGCAGAAACAACAAAACCCAAATACACCAACTCTTCCTTCATGAATGAGCATTTCTTCAAATTTATCAGCAGTTTCTCTTGGTGCAGCTTCTTCAAGACATGATTAAGATGCCTTAAATGTTCTTCTTTAGTTTTGCTGAAAACTAGTATATCATCTAAATATACTATCACAAATTTCCCAATAAATTCTTTCAACACTTCATTCATAAGTCTCATAAAAGTGCTTGGTGCATTTGACAACCCAAAAGGAATTACCATCCATTCATACAGTCCTTCATTTGTTTTAAAGGCAGTCTTCCATTCATCACCCTCTCTTATCCTAATCTGATGGTATCCACTCTTAAAATATATCTTTGAGAAATACTTAGCACCACTCAAACAGTCCATTAAGTCCTCAATTCTGGGCAAAGGAAATCTGTACCTAATTTTGATCTTATTAATTGCTCTAGAATCAGTACACATCCTCCCGCCTCCATCTTTCTTTGGGCTCAAAACTGTTGGTACTGCACATGGACTCAGACTTTCTCTAATCAGTCCTTTGTCCACCAACTCCTGTACCTGTCTCCTGATTTCCTCATTTTCCTTGGGAATCATTCTGTAGGCTGCATTATTTGGCAGATTTGATCCAGGGATAAAATCTATCTGATGGCTGATCTTTCTCATAGGTGGCAGCTCATCAGGTAAATCATCCACAACAATGTCACAGAATTCATCTAACATTTCTTGGATTTCTACTCGCAAATCAGAAATCTTTGTAGAAGTAAGAACTACTTTAGGTTTGCAAACTAAAGCAAAGCTTACCTGTTCTTCTTCTATCTGCTACAGATATTCCTTCCCGCTCAGCAACAAGGTCTTTGGATCAATCACTCTGCTGGATGGCTCTCCTTCTTCCATGGGTATCAATGTATGATGCACCCCATCCTTGAAGAACTTGTAAGTGTTCTTCTTGCCATCATGCACTACTGCTCTCTCAAACTGCCAAGGTCTACCCAGCAATATATAACATAGATCCATGGGCATTACATCACACAAAAATTTTTCCTTGTACTTGCCCATTTGCAACTCTATTTCACACTGTTCTTTCACAATCAGCTGGTGCCCTTTATGCAGCTAGGACACCCTGTAGGGAGTGGGGTGCTCCCTAGTCTTCAGCTTCAACTTTTATATCACCTCAGTGGAAACCAGATTGTCGGTGCTGCCACTATCAATGACTAGTTAGCAGCATTTCCCTAGGACCTTGCATATGCTCCTAAACAAGGTCTTCCTCTGTGCAGGCTCAGTGACCTCTTTAGCTTGCTTCAACAGAACCTTATTTACCATTAAGGATTCTCCCCTCTCTGGAAGAATGTATTCTTCAATTTCTGCCTCCTTTTCCGTCTGGGCAACAACAAAATTCCTTGTACCATCACTCACATTCTCTGGGCATTCATAGTGCTTGTGTCCCACTTCCCGGCATCTATAACACCTCAATTCTCTACCTCTGCCTCTGTCTCTGCCTCCTCTTCCTTTTCCTCTGTAAGAACCCCTTCTGCCACTTGCATCCTCCTCTGTAGATGCATTCTGAGGTGAGCTACTATTAGCCCCATCCCTGGGTGTAGGCTTTCCTCTACCACCCTGACTTCCCTTCCCACGAAAATTACCCCTCTTATTGGCAGACTGTTTCCTCAAGAGTTTCTCCTCTGCTTTCAAGGCCATCTGATAGGCCTCTTCCACTGTCTTGGGGGACAGAGGATCAATCTCATCTTGGATCTCCAGCTTGAGACCATTCACATATCTAGCAGTCTTCTCTGGTGTATCTTGGAATTTCCCAACTCTTATGCTCACTCTGTAGAATTCCTCTGTGTACTCTTTTACTATTAGCAACCTCTGTCTCAGGTTCTGCATTTGTCTATACAATGTCAGCTGGTAATCACTAGGTAAGAATTTACCTTTTAGTTTAGCCATCATTTTGGTCCAGCTCTTGATAGGTTGCTTGCCATATCTTCTCCTTTCTGCCTGCACTCCATCCCACCAAAGTGCAGCATGTCCCTTCAGCATTGTTACTGCAAACTTGACTTTTTTATCTTCACTTATTTCTTCATAATCGAAGCACTTGTTTAATTCATTTATCTAGTCAACCAGCTCCTCTGGATTTAGTCCCCCTGCATAGCTTGAAACTTCAATCCTGGGCTTAGCTACAGACCCCAGAATAGTCCTAAGGAGCCTCATGTCAGGAGGAATTTCAACATTTTCTTCAGCTTCTTCTGTTTCAGGTTCGCTGATGTCTTCAGGATCTCTGGTCTGTCTTCGCTCCACGGCATCCATTCTGGCCTCGACCCTCTACAACACCTCCAACACCTCTGCGTTGGCTACAGGTCTCCTTCTGCCAGCACCTCTACCAATTCGGATTGCCATGTCAGAAAACAACTTAAACTTTCCACTCTGATACCACAAATGACGCAGCAACAAGGTGAAGTTGGATTCCAAGGAGAAGTTGGTCAACTGTGACGTGGCCCTGGTCGCCTTTTCATTTTTTCCACGTGGTCTTTCTATTCTCTCGACAATTTTATTTATCAATTTTAGAAAAATTGATAAATAATTATAATTGGCAGCTTTAAATGTTATGTCGTAATACCCGGCTTATATAATGGTCTCCGAACTTATGTAACTGTTCGATCCTTCGTAACCTTTATATTACTCCTCCACGCATGTTTACATAAATGTTTACAATAACCTTTGGATATTATTACCCGGGGTCCTGGGTCCCACTTCCACAGCCGATAAACCAATCAATGCATGCACCGTACCTCTCTTATCGTCTGCGCACTTCGATTATCCTCCAGGAAAGTTCGATGAGCACCCACTGTTGGATAGCCCTTCTCCAAATCAACGACCCACATGTATTTCGCTCGGCGTCCCACGTCACTCTTTAACGCGCGAAGGTGCAGATGAATGGGTGGTTTTGGAACAGTGGCCCAAGCCACGTGTCCAACGGTCTATAGAATCGCTCGCCCTCTAGACAATACCGCTTGTGGACGAAAGGTGGTACGGAATGGGGCAATCTGCCATCCAAAACCACTCGTTGTTTTTTTACAGGGATTGATTATGGTTCACGCCAGTGTATTACCTCCTTCGTATGCTTTTACTCGGGGCCTGACTCTGGTTAGGGGTTCAAATTGCGGCAAAACAAGAGAATTCTCTTCAGGTAGGAATCTCGCCAACATTTAAATAGGATTCACAACTATGATTTCTCTACACTGGCCTCGCCTGCGGGGATTGAATTCACAGGGTTATCCAACACTTTATGGGAATCCAAGGACAGGGAATGGAACTATCTTACCACAATCGCTTCATAGTTAACCAATTCCTCACGATTATGAATACAGCTAGTTTGGAAATCAACAGGATTTAAATTTTTATTCAATCAGGAGAAGTTGCTCAATACAGAGAGTTCTGTTGCAAATTTTTCTCTATTCTTCCCCCTTGCTCCTCTTCTACATCCGGAGGATATAATTTATACATATTACAATGTGGCCCTTCGGTTCCTCAGTGAGGACCGTTTTGGAAAATCAACAGTCTAATTACAATAATTCAATTAACTGAAATATGACAGCTAGACTAACTGAGTTATTCGACTTCCTATGACTCCAATTAATCTAATTAATACAATCAGCTAAGGTATTGACACCTAGTTGTAACAATTTGAATTTTTTCATCCCTCATAGCCACAACATGTGGACAAAACCTCCTACATTACTGGCTAGTGTCTAATGCCCCTGCATCATTTCTTATGTATGCCATTCTCCCTACAGAAATGTAGGAACTCTTTGGAGATGTATTCTCCACCTCTGTCAATCCTTAGCACTTTGATGTAGTGCCCACTCTGCTTCTCAACATGAGCTTTGAAGTGGTAGAACTATTCAAATACTTCACTCTTCTATTTCAAGAAATACACCCATGTCTTTCTGGTGTAATCATCTATGAATGTCAAAACATATGTGTTGCCATCTAAAGATGGTGTTTACATTGGTCCACACAAATCTGAGTGGAAAATTTCTAAGGGTGCCTTTTCCCTTATGCTCTTTCCTGCTGGAAAGCTTTCTCTATGTTATTTGCCCAAGATGCAGCTTTCACAAAGGCTGTATGGTTTCTCAATCAGTGGTAATCCTTTTACCATTCCCTTTTTGTGCAACAAGTTCAGGCCTCCAAAATTGAGATGTCCAAATCTCAATTGCCATAATCAGTTTTCATCTTTCACTTCCTCTTGAAAGACGTCTTGTGTTACAGCTGCTACATTTCTTCTTTCCTTCAAGTTTGCTCTGAGCTTGAGAGGAAACATCCTATTTCTTTTCATCTGCACCTCTGCAATGACTTTCTTGTTTGGAGGTATGTCCATGATTGTGCACACATCATCTTTAAAAAATACAGTGTAGCCCTTATCAATGAGTTGTCCAATGCTCAAAATATTACATTTCAAGCCATGTACATAATATACATCTGGCACAAACTTCTGTTCTCCATTTCTTGCCAGGATACTAACTCTGCCTTTTCCCTTGACAGAGATCTTACTATCAGTTCTTGTTGTTACTTTAGATTTAACATTTTTATCTAGATTGGCAAACATTGCTATGTTTCCATTCATGTGGTTGCTACAACTTGAATCTAAGAACCATACATCTTGTCTATCTTGTGCTACATTACATGTTAACAACACATTACTATGGTTCTTATTTTCTTTTACAAAATTAGCATTCTGCCTATTATTCATGTCATTTTGTTTTTTCCTACATTCATTGGCATAGTGCCCATATTTCTTGCAATAATGACATTGGACTTGAGATTTATCATACCTTTTTCCATGAGCTTGATGTTGGCTTGAGCCTTCATTCTGGTTCTCATTACTACCCCTTCCACTCGAACTTGCTGGGTTGTTTTTTCCTCTGTTTTGGCTTCTGCCTCTTCCTCTGTTGTTTTCTCTGCATTGACCTCTGCTTCGGCCAACAGACATTTGAGTCTTGAAAGCTTGTTCCAATGAGGAATCTATTCCTCTCTTCAGTCTGTGTTTACGAGACATCAGAATGCACTCAGCTCATCCACTGTAAATATTGAGAGATCCTTTGTCTCTTCTATTGCCACTAGTATGGCATCAAATCTTGAGGGTAGACTTCTGAATATTTTCTCCACAATTTTTCTGTCTTTAAGTGTCTCTCCATGATACCTTATCTGGGTGACCAATCCAATAACATGAGTGAAAAATGAGTCTATAGAATCAGACTCTTTGATAAAGAGAGTTTCGAAATTTCTCCTAAACATTTGCAACTTTGTTGTCTTCACCTTCTCCATGCCTTGATAGGCTGTCTGGAGAATATCCCATACTTCTTTAGACTTTTTTGCGGCTGCAATCCTTGGAAAAATACTCTCATGTATAGATTGAAAAAGATAGAAGAGGGATTTGGAGTCCTTCTTCCTATTATCTTTTAACAAATCTCTTTCTTTTTCTTTTATAGCAGCCAACGCTGCTACATCTACTGGTTCTGGGTAGCCATTCTCAAATAGCTCCCATATGTCTTGTGAAGCAAACAAGGCTCTCATAGTGATAGCCCAATATTCATGGTTCTTCCAGTTATACTGTGGAAGTTGGGGATTCGTTAGGGTGGTGCCTCCTACTGTTATTCTTGACTATGATAAAAAAAACAAACAAACTCTTTTGACTGTGTAAACAAACAAAAGATTTCTCTACTGGAGCAATCCTCTTCAATAAATTTCTTACAGCTTTTGCAGTGAAGAGCAATTTGTGCTTCGTTCACTGAGCACCTAGACTAGCTCTGATACCATGTTGGAATTTCTGAACAATTCCTTAACATATAGAAGAAATAGAATTCCTCAACTCAACACAGAGATTTAATTGAAAAAAAATGCGGACAGAGATATGCAGAACATAAATTTCATTAATAAAAAAACTGGACTGTTACAAATTATCTTCAGAACTGCAGTGTTCTGGATTCACAAACAAACTTCTGCTGGCTGCTACACACGCAGCTCAATATTTCACTATTTCACTCATAGCAAAAATTGCTCTCTGTCTTTGTTTCTGCCTTCGGGCTTTCAAAATACATTACACAATCTCACAATACAATGCACTCATGACATATATATATGAAAAATTACAATATTATATATTATAAATATTCCATATTTATAATATATATCAAAACATATTTAACCAAAGTTAAAAATCTAAATGTACCACATTAAAATAAAATTAACCCACGGTAAAAATAAAACATATGCTGCAAATAAGAAAACATTACAACAAAAAACTTTATTCCTTTTAACTTTCCGGGTGCTGCTTGGAGTTCATTCCCTTGAGTTCTCTTTACCCTCCAGAACTGCTTTGGTGGGTCTTAACAGGTGGGTCCTTCCTCCTTTGCTGCCCATCCTTACTGCCTCCTAGAATGGTGTTTCGCTGCATGTGCATTCAATGCGGTTGGAGGAGAAGTGAACATTGGTTGGTGTTGTGATCAGCTCGTGGTTGTGTGAAGTTCTGGACTCAAAGTTTCCACCGCCATTGATGTCCTTTTCAATCCCATCAGCTTTGAAATCCACCGTCTGGCTGCTCTTTTCATTCCCATCACAATTTACTTCGCCATATGTTCTGTGTGGACAATTGGAATTAAATTCCAACAATATTTAGCGGCGTGAATCTCGGTCGACCTCTGATTTCTATCCCCTCCTTTTAAATGAATGATTGTCTCCTAAATCTGAATGAAGGGCACACAATTTCCTAAATCTGAAGCCGATTTCATGGTGCATAGCTCTATTACTAGAAACACAACGTTGGTATTGGTTTTCGGTGAAAACCGCTCCAGAAACCAAACGGTACTAGAAACCACGTTTTATACGGCCGTATTCGTTTTGATTGATAAAAAATAGTTTCTAGGGAAACCGATGGTTTCCAACAGCGTATTTTTTAAAATTTCTCTCCGTTTTGGCTGAAACTTTTTCGTTTTGCTTAGAAAGTTTTTCTCCATTTTTTAAAAATGGAAAAGTCCTTTCTCAAAATTACTAATTTTTCTAAGTTTCTTTTTCTAGTTGCGTTTCCCGCCTGGCTTCTCCCATTGCATGCGAGCTAGCAGTTGACAGCCTGGAAAATTTGACGACTTTAAGCTATGAGAGCATGAGCAAGTTGCATAGTAGATTCATCATTCATCCTTCAGCATAAGTAGGTGTATGGAGAGAAGCGCATCCTTCAGAAAACACGGATTTTCTCTGTAAAACTTGGAGAGAAGCTCATTCAATCTGTGAATTCCCAATTTCTTGGTATGTTTTGATATTACCTTTGTATATTACTGTGTGTTAATTTTTTTTTTTTTAAATTCTGTCTTCCTTTATCTTTTTTGGCCTACGATTCAAGCTTCTTGGGCTTGAAATTATTTGTTTTTATAGCAAGCTTGGTTTATTATTAAAAATATCTGGACGTTCAATGTAATCATGTTATAAACCCTTTGCTATATAAAAATACACAAAAATAAACAGGAGGGTAGAGATTTATATTACAATTAAAATTTTTCCTTGAAGTAAAGATACTTGCTGACAAATTGGTATTAAAAAGATAAGACTTCATTATGGAATCGATTTCATGATGGGAAACTTCCAGTTTTGAAGAATCAACGGGTTTCAACTTTCAATCATAAGCAGACACTAACCATTCAAGGCTTACGGGAGAGTATTTGTAACGAAATAGAAAAGAAGAAGAGTGTGAATGAAAATAAGTCGGATAGATTGTTTAACAGTCGTGGAGAATGGAGGAGCAATAATAAATGTAGATTTATCCAGTTGGACATAATGGCTACATATAGATCCATTTTATTAAACTTTAGTTTACTTTAATTTACTTATTGATTTTATATTTTGATAAATGTGAATGAAGTCAAATGATTAATTTTATCAAAGTTCATTCAATTTTTTTGAAATATTTTAGAATCCTAAAACCAAATATATATAGTTCATTTAAAACGAGCTAAAACCCTAAATGAAAAAGAATATATGTCACTATTAATGATGGTGAAATATGAAATGTCAAAAAAATTGGCCTAAGTGCTTAGCCAATCACCCTCAGAATTGTCCTTTATCTTCTTGAAACGTCGTTATTCAAACTTTTACTTTTGTCGTAGCCTTTTCTAATTGATCTTCGTTGCATATTCAAGTAGAGAAAGATGGCTCACATGGCATGACAGGAGTACAAGGTTCTAATTTCAAGCTTGAAAAGATTGACATACAAAAGAAAAAAAATGAAAATCAAGTTCTGAAAAGCTCGACATACAAGAAAAGAAAGGGAAAATCATGTTATGGTGATGCAATTAGGCAGCAAGACATTCCGATTTGGTGTTTGATTTAAATATTTGTGCAATATTTGACTGTTTAGTTATATCAAAAGAAAAGAAGCTCTATTTTAGTCGGTGCTTAAATAAAATCCTACACTACTCTACATATATTAAGCCACATCGCAGGCAGTACCCCAAATCTACTAACCATAACAATGCTTTTGGAATTGGGTCAAGCTGAACAACTATTCTAGAAAATGAGCTTGACAATTTAGATTAATCTACTAACCATAACAATGCTTTTGGAATTGGGTCAAGCTCAACAACTATTTTAGAAAATGAGCTTGACAATCTAGATTATTAGGTTTATTTGTCTTTTGACTATGAATTGTTAGAAGTGGCCTTAGAGATACATCTATATTAAAAAATATACATATAATGATGAACTAAATTAACGATGGGCTAAATTCTCGCAAAGTATGACATTTTTCTTAAAACTAAATCACTTTTTATGAATGTTTCTTTACAAATTCACATGTGGAAACATTGAATTTTTATGATTAATGTTGTGTTTTATATTGTTAACTTTTAATCTTGTTTTTTATCTCTCCTCGTTTCTTATAGGCGAAAACTACAAACTCGATCGTTTTCGTTTCTCGTTTCGTTTCCCGTTTCGTTTCCCGTTTCCTGTTTCTGGTACATAGTGTAAATTTAGAACAAGATTTTCTCGGAAAAACAATTTCTCCTTCCACTGCTCTATGCATGGATGCCTTGGAGAGCGAACGATTAAACAGAGGTCCCTGTCTTCAAATATCATCAGATATTGAAGACAAAAGTAGTGACGAAGAACTGGGGAAAACCATCGACGACGAGGATCAGTCCTCCCCAGATTTGGACGAGAACGAGCTTATTAACTGTAAGTTAAATAAAGAGGCTGAAGATGAAATCGATCAACTGACGGAAAAATGCAAGTGCTGTTTCACGAAAACCATATATGGCGAAGTTGGTGTTTCACAAGATAGAAAGCCTCGTGTGGAGAAGGGTCCAAAATTGATGATAACAACGATTGTAGTGCACCGCAGCTCCACCTCTTCTACTAATTACAGCCACCACTCATCCTGTTAAACCAGAAAATCTCTTATTTTGGAGCCCACGAGTTCCCTTTTTGAAATGGGAAAAACTGATGCTTCTAAGGAGGTTGAAATTCTACAAAATGATTTTGGACGGTCAGAGTTACCGCTTTCTCCTCGCCTCAGAGAAGCCTCTTACAGAAATCCACTCCGTCTCAGCTCGTCTCGCAAGGATTCATTTATGCTGCGGCCACAAAGCTATTTCGAACAGATTTTCAGTTCCAAAGAATCGTTGGGGCGAAATAACGTGCAGTCGGCACTCTCCAAAATCGCGAAAAAACCCAAGGAGATTTCGGTACCATTGACTCTTTCTGGAATAAAATTCATTGTTTATGCATCCGATTGGAGATATTTTGTTGTTTAGATTTTCCCCTTGATATGCTAGAATTCCAAAACTCATTCTTGCTCCCCTTGGATTTTACGTTAGATTATGGAGGAGCAGTCTAAATCTGAGACGCCAATGTGGAAAACTTGAGGTCTATGCTCTATACGGCTTTTGCATTTATATTTGTTTCCTCCCTTTTCTTAATTGTAATAACTACTTTACATACATTTTCTTCATGATTTCTCATGTTGTCGATTCATCCATGCTGGCTTCCGGCTGCTCACACAGACCCAGACTGCAGGTATGCCACGGCGATAATATATAAGGGGAAGAGTTTACATTTTAAGCCATCAATATGTAACGAAAGCTGAAACAAGAACCTCAGCAGCAAATACTCTTTCAACAATATAAGTGTAAATTTGATGTTTAGAGATCTTTAAATTAAAATCATTTACCTTGAAATTCCATTAAAAAGTTAAAAATATAATGTGCTGCACTAACCAGTAACCGTAAAAGAACGAAAAGAACGTTATTTAAGCAGAAGTTGGAAAGTGCTGCATTTAGTCTCTGTCCTTTATAAAAATTGACTTGAGTTGAAGTTATGTTTAGGTCTGCGAAATTGGTGGAACATCCACCACTTAAAGTGAGGTCAAAGTTGGTGAAGTTTATGCAATCTGAGCGACCAATTTGGGCTTCACTAATAATTTCAACTGAAACATGGTGGTTTTGTCCTTGGGCGCAGTGGCTGTCTTTTATTTGTTTTGTCCTTTAGCGCAGAAAGGAATGATACTACAATTGTAGATTTGTTCGTTTAGTTGTGCTGATGGTTGAGGAAAATTTGTATTTTTAATGTTGAGGTTATTTTAAAATAATATTTTTAATGGATTTTTTTACAAGTGGATATGATTTCATGTAGAATGGTAATTGTATATTAAATTTCGAGAACTAATATAATTATGTAAATTTAATAATATTTTAAATTCGTTAATTGAAGTAAGTTATCCTAATAATTTAATAATGTAATGTTGAATATTAATGAAATTTAAAATACATAGAGTTGGAATTGTGATTTATTGATTTTTTTAACTTTGAAGGACTAATCTATTTCTGACGTTTTTAAAAGTTATGGTTATTTCTTTTATCTTTATTATATACGTTGTGATTAGTTTTTTTTTATTGATTCTTTATTATATATCATGTGAATAGTTTTTTATTAAAATTAGTAAATTAAATTTATTTATGGATAAAATATTATGGTTGATTGTATGTAATATTTAAGTTGCATATTATTTATTATTCACCGAGTGACTATAGCACTAATTTTTCTATCAAAGTGCATTGTCTATGGCACTAAATTGGTGGTCATTTTTTCTATCATGTTATGATATATAGTACTAATATTTGTTTATAGTAGAATAGTACGATTTTGTTTGATCTGTATTTTTAGGTTGCAACTGATATGAGCCAAGTATTTCTTCTTTGAATTATTACTCATGAAAAGCAAGTTAGGACAAACCTTCAAAATCAAGGTTTTTCTATTTCTCTTAACTTTATATAAATTTACATTTAAGTTATTAAGGGTTTGTAGGAAATCCATCCAATAGCAAATAAAATCTATCTTTTTTTGTATTGCTTGCACCTAAACTTCATTAGTGTGTCGATATTCAAAATAAAATCGTTTAAAATATTCCATAGAAAGAAGCAAGATTCATTTTCTTACTTTTGAGATTTTCTTCATGTGTTTGACTTGTAATATTTGGATAAATGTCACTTGATCATCTTACCTTCCTTCTATAGCTAAAAATTGAAGTTGGCTTTTCCCTTGGAATTGAAGAATAAGATGAGTAGCTACATGAGGGATTTGTAGCACTTAAAATTAAAATATTAGTGTGTTGGTGTATGATTAAATATTACCCCTCTAAAAAAAAAATTGACATTTCGATGACCATAAACTGTCCTTTCTTCAATAATCACATATCTATAAACAAAAATTATATTAATGAGAGGATTGTCCAACCTATTATCCTTAATCTGTTCACCGAATCCAACAAAAATGCACGTCTCACATTTTGGATCTAGCTTTTGTCTTCTTTTATCAGTGACATGGACATAGGATAAACAACCAAGAACATTGAAAAGATTAATAGTGGGATTGCTTTTCATGATAGGTTTGATATGGAATCATTATATCAAATGTTCTTGTCAAACCTTGATTGAGAATGTATATTACTATAGCAACTACATTGCCCTAAAAAAATGGTTAATCATTTAGTTTGTAACATTCTCCTTTCCATTTTGACCACTTTAAGATCTTCTCTTTCAAATACTAAAATAATTACTAAAACATTTGATTTTGAAACCTCTTTAATTTTAGGAAAATTCCTTCAATGTACCATAAGGTTCATGATTGATTTTAGAAAAGTAAACCCAATAGTTCCCAATAATCATCAAAAGAAGCAATCCTTCTCAAACTTTCTTGTGTTGTTTACCATGAAGCAAAGCATAATATAATTATTTTGATGTCAAAAGCCTCAAACTATGAGAATTCAAATGTGCATTCCTTAGATGCTACAACCAAATCTTGTCCTCATATGACATGTTACCAATTCTACTAATAATTTTTGTACACATTGATGGGAACATCCTAATATTTGTCATAGAAAAAAAAAAATTGATTTGTTTTAGCCATTTCACTTTATTAATTTTCAAACACAATCTTATAATTCTTCTCATACATCTCACACAATTGGCCAACATGTAATAAATTTTTCTTTAATTGTGAATTTTACCATATGTCTTTAACACTTCTTACACCTTTTTTAATATGGACTTACATTTTGGAACAAACTCCAATGGCTTTTTCAACACCTAAAATTTTCTATTTGAAATTGTGATCTATTAACGAAAAATATCTTTCTTCTCTTTACATGTGGTTATAACACCATGTGTTGAACCCTTAGTTAAACTGAGAAGGGGGGGGGGGGGGGGTGAATCAGTTTAACACATTCATGGACTTTTAAAACTTTCCTTTAAACTTATTTACACCTTCATTTCATGATCAACTTATTACATAATGTAACAACAATCTTAATATGTGAGCAGCAAGTAATAAGCAGATTAGATACACCATATCAACACATAAACATCTTTCACATAGACAACAGACATGAGTGGAAACCCATAAGGGAGAAAACCACATCTTATTATTGTTGTGATGCAAAGGAAAGCTCCAACTCCCTCTCACCACTGATCTTCTATAAGCTCCAACCTACAGGAGGCTACTACCTCAATTCTGCAAGCTACAACTTGCAAGGAAGCTCCAACTCACATCTATTTTCTGCAGGCTACAACCTACAGGAGGCTCCTACCTCAACCAGCTACAACTGGACATCTATCAAGTTACAAGTTGATATGGAAGCACCAACTCCCATGTTTTTTATGTAGGCTACAACCCACAGGAGGCTCCTACCTCAACCAGCTACAACTAGACATCTATCAAGCTACAACTTGATATGGAAGCACCAACTTCCTCACTCTACAATAAAATCATATGCTGATTTAGCTGGATATCAACTCTGTTTTTCTCCTTCTTTTTGTTGTTGTCCTTCCAGCCTTAAAATTTGCTTTATATCATCTCTAGATCTTCACAACTACTCTCTCTGCTCCTTCTTCTTCTTACACACTCTTTAACCTTCTGAAGCTTTCTTATATTCTTCAGCTCTCTTCCATTCTGCAGCTTTCTAACAATATTCAACTCTCTTCAATTTTGCTGCACACTCTCTTTCTCTCTTTCTATTTTCGTAACCTTTTCCACATGGATATTACCTGTTTTATACACATAAATTCATGGTTGTTTGCATTCTATAGGGAATATGAAGTGAACAAGCACGATTCTTGCCTTTCACCCACTCATTTCCTCACTTGGCATATTCTGACTATTACGACAATATATACAATCATTACAGTATCAAATTGGAGTTTTGTTTTGCCTACGGAGACTTGCCTTTGCATCACATAAAAATTAAATCATTTACATTTACAGTTACAAAAAATATATTTCACTCAGCCCTTTCAGCTCTTGGCTCATTGTCCCTTTGTCCTTTATGATGTTGTCACTGTCTTTTCAGTTTCTACAGTTTCATCATATCAATTCTGCCCAAGTGCATTTTTCCTTACTCGACCCAGCTGGCACGTTTTCAACAATGCCACCAAATCTCCTTTTGCTCAACTCTGCCTCTTTTTCTTGTGCCCACAAAATTCAAAATTTTCTTCAAAACCATCATTACCGCATCAACCATTGTTTTGCATGAGTGTCGGTCCTTGTTACTTTCCCAAGTCTTTTCTTCTGCTATATTCTAGCTCTGTTGCATAACTATTCTACTTCTTTCATTTCCTGTGTATTTTGTGCTGCGTTCACCCACACTTTTCTTGCATATCAACCTTTTATCAATCGAGCAGTCATCGTACTCTGCCTTTTCTTAACTTCCCAATCCGACGGAATTCGCACACCAAGTTGCATGTTATTTAATTGTTCCCAACCTACATGAAATAGGTGGTTTTAGAATGCCGCGCATCACCCTCTTAACGCTATCGCATTCGTTTCACCTTTTACCACTTATCCTCCAAAAGTGGTGCGAAACAACACTTTACCGATTTTCTAATCCTGCTTTCATTGTTCCGCGGATTTCACAATATATTCCACTACCTTTTAAGACTGTATTTAAATATATTCACTCTATAAACATATACGCCTTTAATACATAATACCCTTGTAAATTTTTCATTTTCGCCAATATTGCACATTTTTCGATGCCCAAATTAGCACTTCTAATCTGCATCGTAGATCTCTACTCCATGATCCAACTGTTATCACTTCATTGCAACTTACCTTTCTTGTTAACTCATAGCCACAACTGCATAACACTATTCTGCACAGGATCAGGTCCATTTTCATATTTTCAGGTCTTTCCTTTGTAACCCGAGTCGACCTCTGCTTCCATGGTTTTCTTCATAAAAAGACATAGCGCCGAACTTGAAATACTTTAGATTTTAACTTCTAACTGTATCGCGTCCAGTATCATATCGTATTTCGGAATATTAAGGTTTTACGTTATACTCCCCTTTTTCACCTCCTATGCGATTTAACACTAGAAAGGCTTTACATCCGGATTTGAAATCCTTTGAATAATAGTTCTGAGTTGCATCACATCCAGCCCCTTTATTGCACTTCGAACTTTATGAGTGCTATCTCTTCTGAGTTTTGAAATCTACGATATGTGGTGAAATTCACATCTGCAATTAACATCGCCACTTCGCATTGCCACTTCGCATCCCCAATTCACATCGCCACTTCGCATCGCCATTTTGCACTTCCTATGACTACTGTGTTTGTGTGATTTTTATCTTGCCCCGATTGCGATATGCGATGGTAATATCGCATCGCATATTAAAACAATTACCTTGTGAATTGCAATTTCAATCTTCGCCGATGTGATCGTCACTGTTGATCTACCCAAATTTACGGTCCTTGCTGTTGCTGGCACTTCCGATTGGTTTCTACCCTGCTTATCTTGCGATGAATCTTATCCATTCATTTCTTGCCTTTGATGTTGCGATCTAATCGTGACCATCCAATCACCTCACTTGGAATTCTTCAAAGAATTCTCTGCCTTAGTATATTTTTCGTTTGTTTACATTGTCCCGCTCTGTGACACCGGTTCCTCCACACTACTGCTTCTGAGATTTTTCTATTTTCTTCAACGTGATTCTCTCATGAGCTTTATACTGTTGCCGCTCTGCAACACTGGTTCCTCCACGCTGCTCCTCCCTGAGATTTATTCAGTTTCTAAGTGTGTTGATCTCTCCTAAGCTTGTTCTTCTATTCTATATTCCCTCTGACTTGGGATTCTTTCCCTTGCTGCATGCCTTAAACACGTTGATCTCTTCTGAGCTTGTTTTGCTGCCTTTGCTCCTTTTCTTCCTTAGCTAATTCTCTGCTGTCTCTGCTTCTTTTTGCTGCCTTTGTTGCCTTTGGTGCCTTCTCAGCTGCAGTTGCTGCCTCTGCTATATTTGCTGCCTCTCTACATTGGTTGTTTCTCTGCCTTTATTTCTTAGTTGCATTCGCTGCCTTAGCTCCTTGTCTGCCTTGCTTCTTAGCTGCATTCGCTTCTTTTCTACCTATGCTGATATTCTAATGCTTCTCCTTGCCTTTCTACTGCCCCTCTACCTCTCTTTTATGCTTTCTTACTGCATTATTTCCTGATATGCTCCTTTTCCTTATTGCTGGTTCTTCTCTACTCCTTTTCCTTATTGATAGTTCAGGTGCTGCTCCTTTGTGCTCCTTTTCCATCAATGACAATATTTCCAACAGTCTCCCCCTTTGGCATTGATGGAAATACTTCAATACTTCCTTTCGGACATCCTCCCCCTTCTCATTTTGAGAAGTGTCTTGCCTTCCTCTACTTTCTTTTCAAAAGAGAATTTCTTCTTCTGCTTTCTTTTCCTCCCCCTTTGACATCAATGGCAAAGGGTTGCACCTTTCCCAATTTACTTTATATCTTTTCATTTCCTCTCTCTGATTTGTTTTTAGGCCTTCTTCTTTTGAATTTGTACCATGCTGCTCCAAACTGGTGTACAAGAGTTGTTGGGAGAACACTTTGAGAATCATTGAACTTGTATGTATATACACAGTAAGTTGATACCATCCCAAAGCTCTGAATTCTTGCACTTGTATAAAGCCGAAAGTGATGATAACGACACTTCATAGAACACATTGTGCCAGACTTATATAATTAGAGATGCATCATTGGAATAATACTAAAGTACTGAGAATGGTCCATATGTCATATAAAGTCTACTCCAAATATACTTCAGTCCATATTATTATATTCATTTGAGACACATATTTGTAGTACACATCTATTCAAATATGACTATGCCAATATATCTTTTATAGCTGTGGTTCACCTTTACTTCCTGTTGGTGGTGATATGAGCTTTTCTGCTGACAGAGATATTACACTTAATAGCTGAAAGGTCCTTGTTACTAATGTGAAAAATGAATCAAAATAAAGCTTACAACTTATTGTGAGAGTATACAATATATTTCAATCTAAGAAACCAAACAACTTTACTGCTTGTACAACGTACTTTCAAAACAAACCCTTGAGGCTAGATACATTCAATGTATTGGTCAATATCACTTATCAACTAGGCAATTTGATTTATGACATTAGGGGGTATGTATGTCAATGATAAACCTTTATTTAATGGTGAAATACCAACAAATCCTTTCTGTTGAAGTATGCTTTTGATGAATCAATAACAAACTTTTGAGCTTCAACTGTAAGATTAACACAACTAGTCCTTCATACTTCTGATACTTTAACTGTTCTATCATGATGATCTTCAGCAAAACATCTTCAAGTTGTTTAACTGAAATCTCACCAAACAGACTTCACATAATTTTATGAATGATGTTAACAAAGAGGCCTTGAAGATATATCTATACTGACTTGAGGAAGG